>JANTFE010008231.1:32079-51202 GCA_027562315.1 Costus pulverulentus
TATGCATCAATTGATGAAAAATTAAAATGAGAGGATATACATTGAAGAAATAAATTCAACACAAGAGGTGGCATATTTCTATTCACAAGCATTGCCATGTGCATATCCATAATCGTGAAAATCCGAATCTAACACACAATTTTCATCAATAAGGAGAATCAACCATCATTCAGCAATATCATGTATCACACTCACAAAAATCCACATGACATCCAAACCAACATCTATGTTCTCATGATAGCAGAATCATAAAAGTTGTTCTTATGCATCAAAAATTTCAAACCGTGTTGATACAACCATATTGAATAAAATCATTTAGATGTGCCTACACATGATGCCAACTAGAATCACAAAGTCATTAGAGCATTCACTTAGCATCACAGTATCCAAATACAACCGAATCGAATATGATTCAAATCGCAAAATATTAAGTCAAAAAGTAGAGCGCTAGACGCAAAGATATGACTATGTCACCCTTTCCTACAAAAGAACATATCATCTATAATGCACAAAAACAAACAAGAATTAAATAGGAGAAAGGGATACTCACAGAACACTAATCGTCAATGTCGGAATTTGTCTTCTCATCATCATCTTCCTCTGTAGCAGCATCACCCATAGGTTCATCTTGATCATTCTTTCCATCTATTTTTTCATCACTGCTAGCATATTGTTGATGAAGAAATTCTTCAATATCAACAACATCGAGATGAATAACCTGAATGGCATTTAATACTTTCTCCATAAGGCGTCCCTGGCAAAACACCTCTGTAGAAAGTGCCTGAAATCCTGCATCCTAGGCACTAGACCATTCCCTTTGATCTAGTGCAGCACTATGTGATGAAGACCCGGCTGATCTACGTGGTGGGGAGTCCATACTATATCCAAATGGATCATCACTACCGCCCCAAGTAGGCGGTGGTGGTATTGAATCTAATGGATATGGGGTATCGCCAATAGCTGCATCTGGGGCTATCTTCCAATTTGTCTGACTCTGTACTGAGGTCTATTCTTTATTTGGAAGTGGCAAAGTTAGAAAATCTTTTCCAAGGGCAAGGGAATAGATATTGCTCTCTCGGATAATCATCCTCATTGCAATATAAGATTCCAAATCAATTCTGGAACTCCCCTTTCTCTATCCCAAAGGGATCAACATCCAGGGCAATAACAAAGGTGGTAACATACCCTCCCAACACAATGGCACCTTTCTTGGCACGTGCAACCTTGTCAAACTACCTGACTAAGAAATAGGCTAAATCCACACTATACCCATGAAGCATACACCACAAAAAATAAAGCTCAGAGTGACGAACCATGCCATCACTTTCTCCTCATCCAAAGACAGTATGTGCTAGAACTCTATGCACATATTTGAGACAAGGATTAGAAATGCTCGTTGCTCTTGCAGATTGTGACACAAAACTTGAATGTGGAGAAATTTGATACCAAAATGCGTCCTCAATAAAACTTCGTGGAGGATGTGTGGATCCTTTTGACGAATGGAGAATGTGTCTAATGTCTCGGAGCGTGAGGCTCCTCTCAATATTTGTGAGACGAAAGGTAATGGTACCCTGTGCATCTTCATCAGAATATTCATGAAGTTCCACTTTCAGGCTACTGAAAAATTCTAATACTAGAGGGATGAAAGTTTGCGGTTGATTCTGAAAAAACCTAATTGCTGATATTTGATCATACATCCAATGCACATCTTCATCAAGTCCTAGAACCGCTAATGTTCTCTTGTTAGAGTATCTAGTGTTAATAATCTTTCTTGTAAGCAAAAGGTCGTATCTAGCCTCTTGTTCATCATCCCTAAAGATAATTCCATAAGGGTTCTTGGAAGGGGGTGGTGCTGATGAAGTAGATGGAGCTTTCCCTTTCCCTTTTGATACTACTCTTTTAATTCTCGGTGCCATTCAGTCCAAACTATGTATTTGCACAAAGAAACAAGTGCTGAAAGAGTGCGTTACTAGAATGTGAAGCAGGGTTGAAAATTGGACAGAGCAGGATGCATGTAGCTCGTCGATCTGGTGAAATCCACTTTAATCGGCCTTCAAATCTTCAGAGGAATGATCCCCTTGCTAAATAAAGACTCCAGAACAGTTCTGATAGTTCCGGCGAAGCTCAAATGGAGGAGAAGTTCCTTAGGCGAGGCAACGGCGAAGCTCGGTCGAAATCGAATTTCCAGATGAAATCGATGCTTAGAATTGCCAAAATCTCTCTTGGAAATGCTTAGAAATGATTTGGAGAAGGTTTCCTGATGATTTGGAAGGTTTAGGAAGTTTGATTCACAGTGACGGCGAGAATGGGATGAAAACACGGGTGAAAACCCTAGAATACGGTTGGGGTTTATGTAGTCGTCTGAAAAAAATACGGCCATAATATACTTCACGGTCACACCCATAAAATCTTCTGTACAAAATTGAGCGACAAATACGACCGTAATATATATTACGGGTATACCAGCATGGCCATATTTGTTTTTGTGCAAAAATCCAACTAAAATATGGGCGTAAAATGTAGCAATACAAGTGTAAAGATTTTCCCGATTGCACCCCGTATAACCTTTTGTACGAAAAAGTCACGAAATTACAGCCATAATATTAATTACAGCCTGGCCGTAATTTTTCCTTAAGCTCCAAAAATGACCGTCTCGACGATAAATCACCTTAGAACACTCATATGAAAGAAAAACAAGTATTAGTACTAGAAACATTCAAAAAATAAAACTAAAACAAATCTAATCATATAAAAAGAAACAAGCGAAAGAGTGCTTGGGTTGCCTCCCAAGAAGCACTAAGGTTTATGTCGCTAGCTCGACTATGCTTCATCAACTTCATAATGATGGTGGAGGTTCTGAGAGCTTCAGTGCGACACTTTCTTAATGTGGTTCAGATGCATAGTACTGTTTTAAGTGTTGCCCATTAACGGTGAAACTTCCTGATTTCTCACTCCAAATCTCTATGGCACCATGAGGATAAACTTTAACGACCTTAAAAGGGCTAGACCACCTCGTTCGCAACTTCCCAGGAAATAACTTCAATCTTGAATTAAAAACTAAAACAAGGTCACCTTCTTGAAATGTTTTCCTCACAATATGACGGTCACGCCACTTTTTTGTTCTCTCCTTATAAATGCTCGCATTCTCATATGCATTCATTCTGATCTCCTCAAGTTCATCGAACTGTAACTTTCTTTTCTCGCAGTGGTCTTAAAATCATAATTCAAAGTCTTTATCGCCTAATAAGCTTTATGTTCCAATTCAACCGGGTGATGACAAGATTTTCCATATACAAGCTAATAAGGTGACATACCAATTGGAGTTTTGAATGCGGTCCGGTATGCCCCCAGCATATCGTCAAGCTTCATACTCTAATCCTTCCTTGATCTAGAAACAACCTTTTCAAGAATCCTCTTCAATTCCCGGATAGAGATTTTTGCTTGGCTGCTTGTTTGAGGGTGATAAAGAGTAGATACTTTATGTTTCACCCCATATTTTTTCAATAGCGAAGAAAATTTTTGTTCTATAAAATGGGATCCTCCATCACTTATAACAACGTGTGGAACCCCAAATCTCAAAAATATTATTCTTTTGAACAGTTTGATAACCATACGAGAGTCACTGGTTGGAGCCACTACGGCTTCTACCCCTTTTGACACATAATCAACTGCCATGAGAATATACTTGTTTCCGCACGAAGCTGGAAAAAGCCCCATGTAATCGATTCCCCACACGTTAAATACTCAATTTCCAAAATATTACTGAGTGGCATCTTATCTCGTCTTGATATGTTTCCTGTTCTTTGGCATTATTCACAAGCAAGAACAAAATTCCAACCATCCTTAAAAAGAGTTGGCCAGAAGAAACTTGACTGAAGCCCTTTGAAAGCAGTCTTAGATGAACTGACATGTCCTCCATAAGCAGAATTATGGCAGTAAAAGAGCACATCTCTAATTTCTTCTTCAGGTAAGCATCTTCTATATATACCATCCACACATCTTTTAAACAGAAAAGGATCTTCCTAGAAATAATGCTTAACTTCTGACAAAAATCTCTTCCGTCCCTGATAATTCAAATCAGTGGGGAAAATGTCAAACACCAAAAAATTTACAAAGTCAGCATACAATGGAGCATCGATTTTCGAAATAGCAAATAGATGCTCATCAGGAAAGGCATCGTCAATCTCATGCTCTGCTACTCTTCGCACTCCATCTTCTTGAACAAGATGCAATAAATGATTAGCAACCAAATTCTCTGCTCCTTTCTTATACCTGATTTCTAAATCAAACTCTTGCAACAAAAGGATCCACCTGATCAATCTCGGCTTTGCATCTTTCTTCACCATAAGATATTTGATGGCTGCATGATCTGTGAAAGTAATTACTTTAGAATCAATAAGATAAGATCTAAATTTATTAACTGTAAAAACAATAGCCAAAAACTCCTTATCTGTTGTGGCATAATTGATCTGTGTATCGTCCAACGTCCGACTTGCATAATAGATAGCATGTAACTTCTTCTCCTTGCATTGCCCCAAAATAGCACCTATGGCATGATTACTAGCATCACACATCAATTTAACAGGAAGTGACTAGTTAGGCAGTTAAATAATTGGTGCTGTTGTGAGAGACTTTTTAAGTGTTTGAAAAGCAATCATTCAATTCTCATCAAAAATAAAAGGAACGTCTTTTCCAAGCAACAAAGTGAGTGGTTGAGCAATTTTTGAAAAATCTTTAATAAAGCGTCTGTAAAAGCCAGCATGACCAAGAAAACTTCTAATTCCCTTAATTGAAGATGGTGGAGGTAATTTCTCAATTACTTCCACTTTTGCCTTATCCACTTCAATACCGCGGTTGGAAACTAAGTGTCCTAGAACAATTCCCTCATTCACCATAAAATGACATTTTTCCCAATTTAAAACCAAATAAAAATCTTCACAACGTTGCAAAACCATTGATAAGTTAGATAAACAAATATCAAAATCTGAACCATATACGAAAAAATCATCCATGAATACATCTATAATATCTTCAATTAAATCAGAAAAAATAGCCATCATGCAATGCTAAAAAGTAGTGGGTGCGTTGTAGAGTCCAAACGGCATGTGCCGATAAGCAAAAGTGCCATATGGGCATGTGAACGTTGTTTTCTCCTGGTCTTCTGAGTGAATGGGAATCTGAAAGAAACTAGAATACCCATCAAGATAACAAAAATAAGAATTATAAGCTAAATGTTCTAACATTTGATCAATAAAAGGAAGGGGAAAATGGTCTTTTCAGGTGACGACATTCAATTTTCGGTAGTCAATGCACATCCGCCACTCTATTACCGTTCTTGTCGGGATAAGTGTGTTATTTTCATTATTTATCATGGTGATTCCTCCTTTCTTCGGTACAACATGAACTGGGGTCACCCACAGGTTGTCTGAGATATGATAGATAACTCCAGCATCCAAGAGCTTTAAAATCTCCTTTTTCACTACCTCCTTCATATTCGGTTTGAGCCTTCTTTGATATTCAATTGATGGCTTGCTTCCCTCTTCTACAAATATCCTGTGCAAACAAATAGAAGGATTAATTCCTTTTATGTAAACTAGGGTATAGCCAATCACTCTCTTATGTTGTCGAAGTTGAGCCAAAAATCTAGCAGTTTGAGTTACATCCAAATTTGCATTAACATTTATAGGAAAAGTAGAGTTCTCTCCAAGAAATTCATACCTTAGGTTGCTTGGGAGAGTTTTAAATTAATACCTTTTTTCTTCATCAGGTTTACCATTCTCTGTGTTCAAGTGTTCTATTTTCACCCTCTTTGGCTTGAGTAATGGTGTAGAATCCAACAGTGCAGAATATGAACTTACCTCCTCTGATTCGTCACTGCCATCATCTTTGATGAGGCATATTTCAAGTGGGTCTTCTCTCATCCAAGGGTTAATGATCATCGATGGAGCATCCTCTAGGACTTCTATACTGCAACAAGACACTGCAAAAGAAGACTTTTTTAAGTTTTCAGTTAAATCAAATTCTACAGAATCTTCTCCTATCTTAAAAGTTAGCTTCCAATTTTTAACATCTATCATAGCTCCAGTTGTCGCCAAAAAGGGTCGACCTAAAATAATAGGAAGGCTCGAATCCTCCTCCATCTCGAGGACAACAAAATCAGCAGGTGTAAAGAACTTACCGACCTTGATAGGCACATCCTCTAGAATACCTACCGGATGCCTTACAGAGCGGTCGACCAACTGAAGTGAAACAGAAGTGGGTTTCATATCTCCTATGTCCAGCTTCTTACAAATAGAGTGTGGCATCAAGCTGACACTAGCCCCTAAATCACACAAAGCACAGTCAATAGACATATTACCAACCAGACAAGGAATAGAAAAACTCCCTAGATCTTTAAGCTTGGGTAGCAACTTGTTCTAGATTATAGCACTGCACTCCTCTATAAGTGCGATCGTTCCATGCTCTTCCAACTTTTTCTTGTTGGACAAGATCTCTTTCAAGAACTTGGAGTAAGAAAACATCTGTGACAAAGCGTCAGTAAAAGGTATATTAATATAAAGCTTCTTAAGTACCTCTAAAAATTTCCCAAACTACTTGTCAAGTTTAGCTTTTGCCAATCTCTGAGGGAAAGGTACTGGAGGTTTGTAAGGAGGTGGTGGTACATAAACTGGTTCCAACTCCTTATCATGCGAAGTTGTTTCCTCATCTTTTCTCTCTTCCTCTGTGGACTCAGAATTTTGCACTCCATCATCTTGTGTTGAGTCCGGTGCTCTTGGCCCTTCCAATTGTTTTCCACTGCACGTGGTAATAGCATTGCAATGCTCACGTGGGTTTTCCTCTGGCTTTCCTGGTAGCCTGCCTGTAGGCCTACTTGAAGAGCTAGCTTGTTGAGCTATCTGCATTTCCAACATCCTCTGATGAGCCTTCATAGACTCTACCTCAGAACTGAGATTCTTGATGGACTCATTGACATGTCAAAATTCCTGCCTGAAGTTATCATTCAGCTTCTCAAATTGTTATGCAAAACTTTTGTTCTGCTTTGTCTGCGCGGTAATAAAATTCTCCATCATAACTTCCAAATTGGACTTTTGAGGTGCTTGATTTTGATTGTACTGTCTTGATTGAAAATTAGAGGGTTGTCTGTTATTGCTTTGAGGAGCTTGACTCTGATTTTGATTGCCCTTCCAAGAAAAATTGGGGTTGTTCCTCCAACCTGGGATGTAAGTGTTCGAGTATGAGTCATTTTGAGGTCTTCCATTATACTTCCTAATAGCATTTGCTTGTTCATAATTGCACTCTCCCTATGTAGAAACTCCTAACTCACAATCCTCTGCATCATGTCCTGCGTTGCCACAGATCTCACACAAAATAGCATTAACAGTAGCAGAATTAACGTTCAAAGAATTAATTTTATGGGTCAAAGAATCAACCCTGGCTGCTAGTGAAGTAATAACATCTAAGTCATACTTACCTGATGCCTTGGTAGATGGTCCTCTCTCACTTACCCTTTGACAGTGGTTTAAAACCATTTCGTCGGATAGATTAATTGCATCATCCACAATTTTGTTCATTATTGCTCCTCCGGCGGCAGCATCAACTGACATACAAGTGTTGTAATTTAGTGCATTATAGATGGTGTGGACGAGTACTCATTTCTCAAGACCGTGATGTGGACACATCCTCTGGAGCTCCTTAAATCGGTCCCACACCTTGTACAATGATTCTCCTTCCCTCTGAACAAAATTTGTGATCTGGTTCCTTATATGAGCAGTCTTACTTAGAGGGAAATATTTTGCTAGAAAAGCATTAGAGAGCCCTTCCCAAGTCGTTATGGAACCTGATGGATGAGAATGAAGCCACGCACGCGCTCTATCCCTGAGAGAAAAAGGAAATTGTCTTAGTCTCAGAGCATCATTAGAAACACCATTCATCTTCAATGTGTCACAATATTATAGAAATATTGAAAGATGCATATTAGGATCTTTAGATGGCAAGCCTCCAAATTGGTTCTGCTGAACCATGGAGAGTAAGGATGGCTTGATTTCAAAATTGTTTGCCTCTATGTTAGGGCGAGCAATACTAGACCAAACTCCTTGTAAATTTTAGTTTGCATAATCCTTCAGAGTTCTCGGGTTTGGATTTGCGTCTCCCATCTTGGACTTTAAGATTTTATTTGCTAATTGTTTTATGCGCAAATGAAAAGTTCATTCCGGTTCCAGATATTCGTCGAATAGCTTTCTAGAACACCTAGGCATAAACAATCAACAAATAAAACTAGAGAATATTATGAAGAATGGACAATGAGTTCAAAAATAGAATTTAGAAGAAAACAGAAGTCTAGTCTATCAATCCTTGGATTAAGTTAATATTAGCGAAATTGGTCCCTAGCAATGGCGCCAAAAACTTGATGTCTACCGCAAGTGCACGACAACGTCGGAGTAATAAAAATATCGATCCCACAGGGACAGATGGCTAAGTACCAACTGTACTTATAATCGTTAGTTAGACTAATCTAAAAGAGAATAATTTTAATGTTCACAAAAATAAAAGAAACAGTAAATAACATGTTGGCTGTAATCAATTTATGGAAAATTCAGGGTTCACCACTCTATATTTCATGACCAATTTAAAATTAGAGAAATCTTAAGAAGGATTTACCGTGTTGAAGGGGATTTATCCGCATGTACAGATAGCCCCCTCTCAACAGTACAATCTGGTGTTTATCTAAATTAATCTCCTACTCTCGTGGTTATCAACTCGAGATAAACCCAATGAGTTCTTGACAAATCAATAAAATCCCTCAAATCGATTTGAACTACTCTCGTGTTCAAATCGACTTGTCCAACTATTGTAGATCCAATGTCACAATTCACCTCTCAATACTTCTTGTGACGTCTAAAGGCATGTAAATCATGGCCAGTAATTAACATGTAATTGACACAACAATAATTGAATCTTATTGAAACAAATTCCTTCATAAGAGGATGATAAACAATTTAAGTCATGAAAATAAAGAGGGCTACGCCTTTAATCCTGAAATAACGTTTACGCTGACATTATAGAGATGACAATGTGAATAGAATCCATGTTTTTGATTACAAAAGTGGCAAGTAAATATATAATCGACAAAGGAAGACAAGAATTAAAGGCACCCTGATGGTGGTCGTCGACAACTCGCCGGAGAAACGAAGCTTTTCCGACTAGAGGATGAAGATCGCTGCCCTCTTGCCTTCTCTTCCGCCTCTTGATTGAATTCTCCTCTAAAATTGGCCAAAAAAGTCCTCTTGTCCATCCCAAAGTTCTCTTATATAGTTCCCCATCTTCAGATTATATTTTCCCCAAAAATCAGCATGAAAAGGAGTTAAATCGGGTGAAAAACTGAGTGAATATCATGACTGCCGGAACAAAATACGGCCGTAAAATAAATTACGGTCACACCCGTAATTTGTTCTGGATGGGTTTTCTAGGAAAATACGGTTGTATATATAATTACGGCCATGCTCGTAATTTCTTCTGTACAAAACTGTCCAGACTTTATGGTTGTGAATATAACTACAGGTGAATTTGCGTAGCCGTAATCTTCTCTGTAGAAAAACGTCGACATATTGTGGCCGTAATATATTTTACGGGTGCACGGTAATTTTCAACATAGTCTGTTTGGCTTGAAAATTGATTAGCAACTTCGTTTCTAAGTTTGGAGTTTATCCTTGCGCTCAGATCCTTCAAAATCCATCATAATTTGGCGGTTTTCTCCTGAAATTCAATAAAAGCAAAGAGAAGTGAAGATTTTGAACAAACAAAAGGATTTAAGTCAATTTATGTGAAAGTATGATAAGAATAGGAAAGATTATATATGGAAACTATAGTAAAAATACTATAAGAATATGCTACATCAAGGTCCCTAGTCAGTGCAGGTCGTGCAGATGGAGGGGGTTGGACCAGGTTAGGGCGTTGCAACATTGCCCCATTGTCAAGATCGGCGAGGTTCCAGAACCCAGCCAGGAGCTGCTGGACTGAGATTTCCATTGATAACTTATGGGCATTGAGTTGCACGGCTAACGTGTCAACCTGCACCTTAAGTGCAGCTAGGGAGTCTAAGTGGGTGCTAGTCCCTTCCAAGGGCTGGACCAACTCTTAGGTTTCAGGAATAGTGTTGGGGAATTGGGAGGACAAGATTTGGGACCTTGTAGTAATCTGCACAAACGAGGGGAAATTTGACTAAGGACATGATTTGGGACCTTATAGTCACCATGCACAAACAAGGGGAAATTTGACTAAGTGTAGGATGCTGAAAATGCAGAAATCGTGCTGAAATATGCTATGCAACGGAGTTGGACCGTGTGAACGATAAGAATCGAACGCGTAACTACCTCTGATACCAGAAATGATGCAGCTACAATGGGTTGGTTGGTCCTTAGTGTCGTACTCTATGGAGTTACACAATGAACGGAAAATGGGAGAGGGTCTTGAGACGAGGGAAGTGAAAACGCTCCGAAAGTGCAGCAAGAAGACACGATGAAAACGGCGATGAAAATGGCGACGAGTGAAAATGCTCCTCTTTTATAGGATAAGAGGGGAGGAAACAAGACAAATGAGTAAATGACCATAATCCTAACTAATACCAACTCCTACAGGCCAAAAAGTGGTCAATCTGCAGCTACAAAATAAAATAAAACAATCTCCTACTAACTATTCCTGAAGCTGGTCGCATGCCCTTTCGTCCTTCACACAGAAGCTGCTGGAATGTCGGTTAGATGCGTTCGAAACACGCCTAAATGAAAACAATAGAACTTGGATGTTGTGGGCTGGGTCACCAAGGTTGTTGCACACTCTTGGGCCGTATTGTTGAGATGGTTATGCAGCCCATCTTGGACTAGGCCTTCATAAGGTTGGGTTGCAAGGCTCTTGGGTGGGAGTACTGCAGTATGGATTGATAGTAGACTATCAACCCCCATGTAACGGTCCGGTGGATGAGAAGGACGTTGGGACCGTCGAATTCCACCTTGTTGGGTTCTTTCAGATCCTCCTTGGATGGATGAACATAGTAGGGAGGGTTGTGCATGTCAAAACGAGGTCACCGGGGTGAAACGGAACTTCCAGGGGTGAACATGGCCATGATGAGGTCTGTTGGAGCCCGCCGAAGTGATCACGGCTTGGCCGTGATGGTGTTCATGACCGTGATCAGGTGCCCCAGAATCCACCGAGGTGATCATGGCCTGGCCGTGCTTCTCATCATGGTCATGACTGCATTTGCGTCTGAAATCACTGGTTTTTCTATGTTTCGCCGAGGTGATCACGGCCTATCCGTGCTTCTCTTCACGGCCATGATCGGTGTCACAGAATTTCTTCGAGCTCATCACGGCCTACCCGTGATGGCATGCATGGCCGTGCTTACTTTCTGGATCTTTCGTCGAGGCCATCACACCTGTGACGGGCTTCACGGCCTGCCCATGTTTAACTCAGAGAAAAGATTGTGGCGCCATTTTCTTCTCTGATTCATCCCGTTCTTCAGTCCCGCTAAGGAATAATAAGTGCTAGTTATGTGGAGGACCACCTCACATGTTAAAGGACATGGTGCGACTTTAGAACGAGAAGAAGAGAGCTGAGCCTCGTCTTCATGCTCAGGTATTTATGTTACGAAGTCAACCTTTCTACTTCTATCTCATGGGTATTGGATATCGCATGCGGAGCTCATATTTGTACAAATATGTAGGGGCTGAATTAAAGTAGATTGGTATGGTCTGGAGAGACTGACCTACGAGTTGAAAATAGGGCACAAGTTGCTGTTGTTGTTGTAAGAATTTTGACTCTCCCTCTGCCTTCTGGACTTCAGTTAGAGTTAGATCATTGGTACTATGTACCTTCACTTACTAAAACATTGTATCAATTCCTTACTTAGCAAAGAAAGGATTTAGATTTGAAATAAAGGAGAACTCTTATTCTTTTTCATTTGCAAATGTGTTTTATGGGAAGGGTACTTTATGCAATGGGTTATATGTCTTGGACATGGATGGCTCTATTTGTAATATAAATAGTAAGAGGATCAAACTGAGTGGTTCAGTTGGTGCTTTCCTATGGTGTCGTCGATTATCCCATATAAACAATAATCACATTCAATAACTCCATGCAAATGGGTTGTTAGATTCAAGTTTCTTGGAGGAATTTGATACTTGTGAGCCTTGTCTATTAGGGAAGATGACAAAAGTGCCCTTCACCAAGATTGGTGAGAGGGCAGGAGGTTTATTGGATCTTATACACAGTTATGTGTGTGAGCTATTCAGTAAACAAGCCAGAGGAGGGTACAACTACTTCATCACATTTACTAATGATTTTAGTAAATATGGTTATGTCTATGTGATGAGACATAAATCTGAATCCTTTGAGAAATTTAAGGAGTTCAGACATGAAGTAGAGAACCATCTTGGTAGATCTATCAAAACTCTTCGATTAGATCGTGGTGGAGAGTAACTGAGCGGTGAGTTCTTTGACTATCTTAGAGAGTGTGGGATCCTATCGCAACTCACTCCTCCTGGTACACCTCAATGGAATGGTGTGTTTGAAAGGAGAAATCGAACCTTGTTGGACATGGTTCGATCAATGATGAGTCAAGCAACTCTACCACCCTTATGCTGGGTTCATGCACTTGAGACAACTTCTCTCATACTGAATAATGTTCCATCTAAGAGTGTCTCCAAGATTCCATACGAGGTATCGAGTGGGAGACGCCCTAACCTCACTTTTATCAGGATCTGGGGATGTGAGGCTTATGTCAAACATCAGGATTCTAGTAAGCTAGAACCCAGATTTAATAAATGTGTATTTGTGGAGTATCCTAAGGAATCTAAAGGATACTACTTCTATGTCCCTACTGAGAACAAAGTCTTTGTTACTCGGGGTGCTATTTTTCTAGAGAAAGAATTTCTCATGAAAGAAGTCAGTGGGAGGAAGTTTTGTTGGGAATCCCCAGGCTAAAAGAAAATAAAAACAACGGAAGCGAGCCTGAAACGAGATTCCTAATTCAACAATATGGACCGTCTTACGAAGAATACAAAGGATGTGAAGAGGGCAGTACCTTATCAAGCAACTTTTAGGAGCGGCCAATAATGAAGACGCGCAAGGGCCTATCCTCTGCAATCGCGCACACACGGACTCCTCGAGTCCTCTCCAATCTCCGCGCTGGGTGCTAGCCCCAGAAGATGAGATCCACGCCTCTAGCCTTCTCAACTTGCGCCAACGCCAAGGAGAAGAGGTGTTCGCGACAAGGAGTGGGTAGCACTGCCACTTGTGCCACCCTTTGATGTCAAAAAACTTTTATTTGTTGTCACCTCCTAGACCCTCATGCAAGGAGCAGAGGGGAGGTGACAACTAGAGACAAGAGAAAAGTCTAGTACAAAACATCTCCCAGTTGGGCCTCTCTATTTATAATAGCAGATCCAAACGCACACTGGAGATCTTTGCCATGTGGGATAATGAGCATAGGCGCCTATGCACAATTAAGTGTCATGGGTTCGAATCCCCGCAGACGCAATTAATTGTGAATTGCTCCCAAGCTCATTAATTAGCCAAGAGAAAAATTCTCTTGCCAATTAATAATTTTATTTTATTCATGTTACTAAAGTGCCAAGCCCAAACTTGCACTTAGACCCTTGTTTGACTCATTTTTACAACACTGGTCAACAGAGGTCAAACGTGTTCTACTAGAGTCAACTAGTGGTCAACAATGAACCAAAATAAAATATCATCTCCTGTATAAAAGTCTCAAGCATCAGTTCCCCAAAAAGATCTGAATCACACAATGATTCAATCAGAGGCTAAACGATCAGTATGAGAACTCGAGTGTCAAGGTGTCCGACCCTGTAGGTTCTTCAGACGTTGGCAGCGATGACTAAATCATCCCAAGCAATGAGTGGCACCTAGTAGTACATCATTGCTACTCAAGTCATCAGAATGGTGTCATCATCGACATCCCCTAAAACTGCAATAAAGTACAAGTGCAGTTGTGTCCTTTTGCCAACTGATGTCCAGATTGGGAAAGTGTGTCACACTTGTTAATTCCAATAATATGACATAACTAAATCAGGTTCTCACCTAGGTATAGCCATACACTTTCAGTCATCCATATAGGGGCGCCATGGTCAATCAATCTTCCCCGTAAGGAAGGGGCAAATCCTCTATTGGCACATTGAATCTCTCATACGGCTTATGACATATCCAATGACAACCGTTATGACTTCCCTTTTATGGCGAAGCGTTAGGTTGCATCAAAGTACATCAATCACTATATAGAGATACCAATGCCCTCAAGTCTAAGACAAGTGCAACTCTATCACTGTAATATTCATCTCGTGACACTGAGATGAATCCTCACGGCGAGTCGATCCAGTATATCTCCCTTGATATACGCATATGCCTGCGTTAGCAACCCGTGCTCAACCAGCGCATATACTAGTATCAAGCGAATGATAGCTGTCCTATATCCACCATGATTCTCGACCAGGGATAAACACAGAGACTAGATAAAATCTATCTCTTAGGGACATTGTATATGCAAATGTACATATGCGCAGATGTACAACTCTGCATAACAACGACAATGCCAGGATAACTCATCTATCAACTAGATGTGATGCACATATCCCATGGACCATCCTGAGGTCCTAGGGCATAAACACTATCAATCTCCCACTTGCAATAGGACCCTGCATTAAGCAATCTCAACACCATGTCCTAAGCACGACCTGCCACGCTCCTGCTACGCCAGAGCATCAGTCTATGGGCCTACCATGATTGTTTGTGTTCATATCTGCTATATCTTAAGTACCTCTGTCCCCAAGACAAGGTATAAGCATCTGAGTACGCCTGCAAAGTTCATCAAAGAACTCCCACTACTTCCCAAAAGCATTTGCATACTGTCACTAGTTTGACTGCAGGAACAGCTAGACCGTCACTGGTTTGACTGGAATAAGCAACCAAGTGCATCCACTGAGCTTTTCCTGTCAATACTAACCAAGAACCACCCCTTATTTCTATATAGAACCTAAGTGTGTTCTTCATTCCTCATCCAGTGCCATGCACCTGGATTGGACCTAGTATCAATTGGTTATGATCTTGGCACAAACCACATCTGGTCTATAACATACCATCATCGATGTATGTTATCTGACTTGGCACTTGGAGTTTCTTGGGCTTATCCAAAAACTCTCACACCTACCCCATAGGTGATGTCCATTAAGTCATTCATCACAAGAAATTTCCCAATCATCTCTTCACCAAGTGAAGGATTGGGATATCGTCTTTGATGATCTGTATGTCCCCAACATACAAGACCAGAGATGTCATCAAGCTCCGACTGAACTTAGGTACTATAAGGTGAAGATTCTTTGTCCATGTTAGAAGTTACCCAAAACACTGACACACATGAATTGATTCAGCCTTTTCCCACACTCTCTGAACATAGGTTGCCCCACAACCTATACGAGGCTCGGATTTCATCTTTGACCATTTGTGCTAGGTGGCTGACCTTGGACTGAATCCAAGTCACAATTTCCTCCCACTTGCCATTTTCAAGGAAATACATTTCCAAGAAAGCTAGCATCAAGAGCAACAATCACTTGTTCTCCTATGGGTCTATGGAAATTAGTATCCCTTAGTCATCTCAGGATACTCCACCTACACTTATCAGATCTTGAATCTATGTCACTAGATTCAGATGTATGACCCCAAAAGTCTCACATCTATAGATCCTGATAATTAGTCATGTCATCTCCTTACCTGGAGATACATTTAAGATGAAATAGTTCAGTGTCGAAGAAACTATCAGCATAACCTCAGCAGAGATATGGTTGACTTTCAATTCCTCCCACTAAAACCACCTTCCAAGGCGTTCTTAAGGAGTTATGAGCTATGAGCAGACCTCATACTCAATATGATAGTCACCTGTGGCTCAAGTACTCTTCATCCAACCTCACTTGGCGAAAAACATTTATCAGCAAACAAGTTTTTGCCCTTCTATCACATCTCGAAAGAGGTTAAGATAGTCAATCTCCTAGAAGGAGTTCGAATCCAAGAATTCATGTGCATGAAGTCAGTGGATGCATCACTTGTTTATGATAAAATATCTAAGTCAGAAGATTGGTATTCAATTTTAACCACTTATTAAATTCAAGTTGTTTTATTACCTCATTATTTTGCACAATGTAATGACAAGAGATTTGCAAATGAATAGAATGTCAAATTCCTTTTATTCCAAAAATTCTACTCCAAAGGAATAGATACAATGTCAATTACATGTTTGCAAAAATAAAACAATCCTATCAATGACAAATGAAAAATAGCCCAGCAGCATCAATGCTCTAGCAAGATTTTCTTACTGTCATCCATGTCCTATTTCTCTGGAGCTCCTGCATATTTTTGCAAATATCAGTCTCACCATGCGCTATAAAATACCCATGTACGAAAATAGACAATATAGGATTTGGTAATAAAATTACCTGAGCCTGAAGACGAAGGGTTACTTCTCTTCATCTCTTTCCGAGGATGCTTGCAGTCTTTGCGCCAATGGCCCTCCTGGCCATAGTTGAAGCACTTGTTCTCCCTCACCCTGCCTTTCTTCAGTGCCTTGGCCTTGGACTTGCCCTTACCCCTTTTTCGATTCTTACTATCCTTGAAGACTATAAGAACGGACTTGGGTTTGGACCTGACCCCTTTTTCGCTTCCAGCAGTTTTAGCAACTCCTCATGAGTACAAGCTATTTTGGTCATATTGAAGTTAATGATAAAACAACTATAACTCGGAGGCAGTGACTGCAGGATACGGTCCGTAGCCACATCCTGATCCATTGGGTGTCCTAGTCTAGTGAGATGCGACAATTACCCAAGCAACTTGAGTACATGTGGTCCCACTAGAGCACCTTCAGGCATCTTGCACTGAAAAGCAGCCTTGGATGTTTCAAATCTTTCTGTTCTAGCCTGCAACTCGAACAGTTGCTTTAGATGCGTGATGATCTGAAATGCATTTTGATCCTCATACTGCATCTGCAACTCGGATGACATCATGGCTAACATAAGGCAGCCAACATCTAAGGCATCATCCTGATGCTTGCGAAAAGCTTCCCGTTCAGCCGTGCGGGCTGAGGATGACAGTTGAGGAGGAAGCACTTGCTCTAAGACATACAGCTTCTTCTCCTGCTGGAGGATTATCCTCAAGTGCTGGCACCAGTCCATGAAGTTAACTCCAGTTAACTTCTCCCTCTCAAGGAAGGAACGGAATGATAGTCCGCTATTGTTATTGCTTGTAGAAGCCATCTACAATACAAACAAGAGTAGATCAGTATCACATTTCAATCATTTATTCTGGTCTTTTATAAATGACTGTTTCTCACTATTTTATTCGAATCGATAATCCTCAAAAATCGATCGAGAAGTCGCCCAACTTCCTTAGTGAGATGAGATCCTCATTTCGTACACGGCCTTGAGTCCCCGAGGGTGGGATGTACTGCACAAGGTGACGCATGCTTCCTGAGGTAGGCTCGCCGGCCAATTGCTACTCGGCAATTCCCCTTCTCAAGATCGTTCAGGCACTTTGTGTCCAGTGAGGCCTGGATACAGCACAAAGTCCTAACCTCTTGAGGCTGCCTCTAGAAATTTCATCATGTGAACCACCACATATGAAAAATCCTAGTCAAGTCCGACCTGACCATTATACCTAGGGCCAACAATTTCCTTGCGAAAGGCGCATCCAGAGTTTTAATCAGTCGACAGTTTGACAAGGGTGTGTCCCATGAGGGTGGGAAATAGTGCACAACACCATCAATCGACAGTTTGACAAGGGTTATGCGTCAGAAGGCTAAGTAATGGGACTTGATATAATTTATCGAGGATTTTTGTGGTCTTGGCACCATGACTTTTTATCTTATTCTACCAATATAGGGATGAAATCCTATGGTGGAATAAAACAAAAGAGTAAAGGCATGCTGGAATAGAAACAGTAAATATGATGTGATCAAAGCCCAAAACATGGGTAACAAGCCCCTAAACCTAGTCCTAGCCACCTAGCAGTACCAAGGGCTATGAGCCATGGGCCCATGCCAACAAATCCTTAGCTCATCCCCGAGTGCTCTAAGGGCTCTGCTCCAAGGCCCCATGGTGCGCCACCTAGGTCTTCCACTCCATGGGTCAGCTCGCGAACCCTAAAGGCACCATCCAGGAAAAATCGTAGATTCCCTTTTGGTTCAGCCAGCCCAAGTCTTCTCCGTGAGCCAGCTCGCAAACCCTAGGCTCCTCCTAGGATTTGGCCAACTAATATCTCTTCCTGGAAGATAGCCCGCAAACCCTAGGCTCCTCCTAAGGTTCGGCCAAACATCTATGTGCCATCTCTATGCTTGGTATCTCACCTCAATGCTTGAAACAAATCATCCCTTGCAAGGTGCGCCACCTAGGGGTGCACCCCCTTTGCTTGAATGTGCCACATTTTTAAGCATTCTTCGTAGCTCTCTTAGCGCGTTTTAAGCTCAGCCACATAGGGAGCAACGAGTGCGCAAGGATTCAGCTCGCCCGCCTTGAGGGCTAAAACAAACCAAAGAAACAAGAGAACTGACCATGCTCTGATGTGCGGACTGGCATGGGTGAAGATGAAAGGGGAAAACCGATTTGTTATCAAAGCGAGAAGGAGAAAACAAGTGAACCTGACCCACCGAAAAGGTGGGATTTACTTCAAAACGGAAGAGGAAACAACTTGGAATCGAAGAGATGTCTTCGACCCGAACAACGACGAAGGCAAGGCTCCGGCTCATCTTCACACAATGCTGCTGATGTCTAAGCTCACTAGGAGAACTCTCTACACCCAAGAGAACTAAAGAGGGATGTTGGCCAACCCCTCTCTTTTATAAGATAAGGAGGGGGAACAAGACCAGGGGACAACATCCTAACAAACTAACTACCATAAAGTGGTCAAGCTGCCACATAAAACAAGAAAGCATAAAATCCTACCAACTACCAACTATTCCTGTGAGGGCGCGTAGTGAAGAGTCCCCTTCGAGGGGGAGCGCAAGCAGATGAAACCCTAATTTAGGGGGGCGCATGAAATTTTGCTAGGGTTTCAACTATACAATCGCTTATATGCTCAT
>JANTFE010008243.1:3075-24236 GCA_027562315.1 Costus pulverulentus
TTTTTTTTAATGCAAGGAGTGAAGTAAGGATCGTGTGGGCAGACAAGAGTTGCCCACAAACTTCTTCTGATACCAAACTGATGTGGGGTGGAGACACGTGTAACAATTCTATTGATTAAAACTAGAAAAAAAAATCAAAATTTAGAATGCAGCTAGGAAATAGCAAATAGATTTCAGTGCTACAAAAATATCATTTTCAAGAAGTTGTCATGTCTTTCGGACTGATCCATTGTAGCTTCAGTTGGATCAACTCGTCCCTCTCATAGAGCAAAGTAAGTTCTTCCTCGTGACGCCAAAGATCAAGATTTTGGTGGCGCCGATTGCTTAAAATACCTGTGAAAACAAACATATTCAGATTAGCGAACAGGAAGTTGAAGTAGGAAATTCATGGAGATCAGAAATAGGGACGCAAGGTTTGCGTCGTTTATCGACGCTCGAACGTGGATTGCTCGTCGGAGGATTTGGAAGCAAGGAGGAGATGAGGCGGCGTCGGTATCGTCGGAACACCGACGGCTGGTGGTGGGCGAGGCGAGGGTGGCAACGCAGGCGGAGGCGAGGACGCGCTGTTCAGTAGAACAGGGGAGACGCGCATGTGGAGCAGAGGTGGCCGCCGTTCGTTGGGTGGTGGCCGTTCGCCGGACCTGCTACAACTAGAGGTTGGTATGGTTGTGGGAATGATGTGGCCGGAGTTTGAGGTTGAATGGTGGCCGGTCGGAGGAGGGCGACGAGGAAAGGCAGAGCTGGGGCGGAAGACTAGCGGAAACAGGGGAAATGCGAAAGAAGAGCAGGGCGCATCGCCGGATGGCCGGTAGTGCACGGACGCCGAAACTGCAATGACTAGGAGTTGATGAGGTTGTGGTGACGACGTGGCCGGAGTTTCGTGGTGGATGGTGGCCGGACGGAGGAGAACGGTGATGGAAGACGGCACCAGGGCGGTAGGCTGGCGAGAACAGGGGATTCGAACAGACGTTCAATTCCGGTGATCGGACGGGAGGATTGGCGGATTCCAGCGGCTAGAGCTTCATCTTGGGGAGGAGGAGTGATGGCCGAAGTTTTGTGAGGATCAGACCGGCGGATCGTCGGCGGCGTGCTCACAATCTTTCAAAAATCTGGAAAATGGCTGATATGAGCGGATGAATGCAGCGGAGCAGGAGAGTTAATGGAGAGGGATTAGAGGAGATGAGGGGAAAGCTAGGTGACACAAGCACCTCAGAGAAGACAAGGGAAAGAAACATCCGATGCCATTAGAAGGAAAACTATTTCTTCATTCAACAAGTCTGTATATTACAAAGTTGTGCGCGATACATATAAGCGAGAGAGACGTTTGCTATTTCCATATTGATGAGCAAGAGACGTTGAGAGGAACGTTGCAGCTTCCAAGTTTGATCAGCAAAGAGGAGACGTTGGAGATTCCTTAAGAGGTGCATGTAGACGTTGAAGCCTGAGGCTGGATTTTGGGCTGAGCGACGGTGGACTTTGTGAAGGAAGGTGCTCTTGTTGAGATGGCATGGATGTGGCTGGCGTATGCAACCCACAATTTATTGAATCCGGAAACTTCTTCACTGGGTTTGGGCTTGGGCTTAGACATCTTGAGCGTGAATGTCTTGACCATTATTTGTTGAAAGTAATTCTTCTATTATTGAGCTAACTTTTGATTAAGCATGCTAGCTTATTTGTGACCTCACGAGTCTTTGTCTATGGCACCTTTAGGTTCCACTGGCATCTTCGTGGCTTGTGGTTCCTGTCCCCATCATCTCACAGCTTCATCAAAACGAATATTCCAACTTCGAGAGGCTTTCTTTAATCCATAGATGGATCTTTTAAGCTTGCATACTTTATGGGCATTGGCTGGGTGAATGAACCCCTCAAGTTGTGTCATAAACACATCCTCTGACAGGTTTCCATTAAGGAATGATGTCTTCACATCCATTTGGCAGATCTCATAGTCATAGTAGGCAGCTAAAGCAAGCATGATCTGAATGGATTCAAACATGGCAACTGGCGAAAAAGTTTTGTCATAGTCCACTCCATGGACTTGCCTGAAACCTTTTGCAACTAGCCTACCTTTGTAGGTAACCACGTTGTCATCCATGTCTGTCTTCTTCTTGAAGACCCATTTACACCCTATGGGCTTTGCCCCATTAGGCGGCTCAACCAAGTCCCAAACCTAGTTAGCTGACATAGAATCCATCTCGGACCTAGTGGCCTCTAGCCATCTCTCGGAGTCTGGTCCAGCGACTGCTTCCTCATAAGTCTTAGGTTCATCCTCAATAATGAGAATGTTGTTGTGTTGAGTCAGCAGCGACCCATACCTATCAGGTTCACGACGTACCCTCTCAGACCTACGTGGAGCCTGTGCCTAAGCCTCAGGTTGGGCTACAACCTGTACTGGTGGCTCAGATTCCATCTCAACCTCTGTGTCTTGTAAATGATCTTGGACTTCATCCAAATCTAAACTTCTCCCACTAGCTTCTTTCAAGTTAAATTCTTTCTCAAGAAAGACAGCACCACGGGCGACAAAAACTTTATCCTCAGTGGGATTATAGAAGTTGTATCCTCTGGTTTTCCTAGGATACCCCACAAACACGCATTTATCTAACGTGGGCTCTAGCTGGCTAGAATTTTGACGCTTAATAAATGCTTCGCATCCCCAGATCCTCATAAATGTGAGGTTAGGTCGTCTCCCAGTCCACAACTCATGTGGAGTCACGGGGACACTCTTAGATGGAATGCTATTCAGTGTGAATGACGCTGTCTCTAAAGCACGTCCCCAGAAATACGGAGGTAGAGTTGCATGACTCATCATACACCAGACCATGTCTAGCAGAGTCTGATTCCGCCTCTCAAACACTCCATTCCATTGGGGTGTCCCGGGAGGGGTGAGCTGTGAGAGAATCCCACACTCTTTCAGATAGTCAGTAAACTCATAGCTCAGGTACTCTCCACCTTGATCAGAGCGAAGAGCCTTTATATATCATCCAAGTTGGTTCTCTACTTCAATCTTGAACTCCTTGAATTTCTCCAAGGATTCAGACTTGTGTCTCATCAGGTAGACATATCCATATCTACTGAAATCATCAGTAAATGTGACAAAGTATACAAACCCACCTCTAGCTTGTTTGTTGAATGGTCCACACACATCGCTGTGTATGAGATCCAACAAACCTTTAGCCCTTTCCCCTATCTTGGTGAATAGCGCCTTTGTCATTTTGCCCAATAAACAAGGCTCGCATGTGTCAAACTCCTCAAAGGGGCTTGAATCCAAGGATCCATTTACATGATGTCGTTGGATGCGATTCTTGTTGATGTGCCCTAAACGACAGTGCCAAAGATAAGTGTTGTTGAAACCACTTAGCTTGATCCTCTTAGCATTTACGTTGCACACATAACTTTGCATGTCCAAGACATACAACCCATTGCACAGCGTACCTGATCCATAGAACACATTTGCAAATGAAAAAGAACAGGTGTTCTCTTTGATTGCAAAACTAAATCATTTCCTTGCTAAGGCAGGAATGGATATAATGTTCTTGGTAATCGATGGCACATAGTAGCAATGGTCAAGTTCTAGTTGAAGTCCTGACGGCAACAAGAGAGTGAGGTCTCCTACGGTCACAGCCGCAACCTGTGCGCCGTTACCGACCCGAAGATCAATCTCCCCTGGCCGCACTATCCTACTTCGTTTGAGCCCTTGCATACTAGTACAAATATGCGCTCCACATGCAGTATCAAGTACCCATGTGTTCGAAGTAGACATATTGACTTCAACCACGTAAATGTCTGAGCCTGAAGATGAAGGCATCATCCCTCTCTTCACCTCTTTCTGGTGTTGCCTTTTATAGCGCTCGAGCTTGGGGTCACCCCTCAACTTTCGACACCGGTCCAACTTGTCCTCCCAAAGGACAGATCGCAGTTTTAATCCTCTATTGTTCGTAGACATGATCTACAACAACAGACATGCATATTAGTACCACATTTCAATCATTTAATCTGGACTTAAAATAAATGATTGTTTCTCACTATTTTATCAGATTGACAACCCTCTCATGTCAATTCGGGAAACCACATAATTTTCAAAGTGAGATGGGATCCTTGTTCCTCACATGGTCTCACATCCTGCGGGGGGCAGAATGTACTGCACGAGGTGATGCATGTATCTCAAAGTAGGCTTGCCAGCCAATTGCAACTAGGAAATTCCCCTTCTCAAGACCGTTTAGGCACTTCGTGTCTAGCGGAGGCTAGATACAGCACGAAGCCCTAACTCCTTGAGGTGCCTCTAGCAACTTACATCATGTGGGCTACCACATATGAGAGTTCTAGTCAAGTCTGACCTGACTGTTATGCCTAGGGCCAAAAATTTCCTTACGGAAGGGGCGTCTAGAGTTTTAACCGGACTGGAGAAATCATTGTCACCACACGCCTCCTAAAGATAGATGGGTGTGTCCCACGGAGGTGGGAAATAGTGCACAACACCATCGATCGATAGTTTGACGAGGGCTACGCGTCAGAAGGCTTTTAGAACAGGACTTGATATAATTTTGAGAGGGTTTGGGTGGTCTCATACCACATTAGTTTTATCTTTATGTCTATCATTATAGGCATGCACCCTATAGTGATAACATAAAATAAAACAATCAAAGCATGGCAACAAAAGTAGTAAAACATGATATGGTTATAGCCCAGACAAGGAAAACAAACCCCTAGACCTAGATAGTACACCGAGCACTACCAAAAAGCTCTAAGCGTTCAGCCCATGCTTCAAGCCGTCGGCTCCTTGCTCTGAGTGCTTCAGGGTCCTACATCAGCCCCAGGTGCGCCTCCAAGGTTTCATGCTCCACCTGTGTTAGCTCGCAAACCCTAGGCTCCTCCTAGGGTTCGGCCAACACTCTCCTCTGCCCTTGTCAGCTCGCAAACCCTAGGCTCCACCTAGGGTTTAACCAACATGGGGCACCACCATGACCCAAGAGAGAGACATCTTTGTACCACCTATAGATCAGCCCCTTAGCAACCCCTATATGCGCCTCTAGGAAACCCTAGAAGCCATTAGAGTTTAGGCCAAGCCATAGGTTACACAATACCCTTCTCAACAACCCCTTAATAGTTTTATTTTATTCATGTGACTAAAGTGCTAAGCCCAACCTTACACTAAGACCCTTGTTTGACACATTTTGACACCTCAGGTCAATAGAGGTCAAACGTGGTCCACTAGAGTCAACTAGTGGTCAAACTTGAATAAAGTCTCATCTCCTCATAAGAAAAACCATAGCATCAGCTTCCCAAAACGATCCGAATCATACAACGATCCGATCAGAGGCTAACCGATCAATATGGAGTCTCTAGCGTCTAGGTGTGCGACCTGTAGGTCCCTCTGACATTGGCAATGATGACCTAATCATCACTAGTGGTGAGTGGCACCTAGCAGTACATCGCCGCTACCCAAGTCATCGGAATAAATGTCGCCATTGACAACCTCAAACTGTGATAAGGAATAAGAGTATCCATGTACCTTCGCCAGGCTGATCGTCCATGTTGGACAAGCGTGTCACACTTGTATATTCCAACTACGATGGTCATAACTAAATCAGGCTAACCCTGGGTGTGGCCACACACTTTTAGTCATGCACCATCTAGGGGCCCATGGACATCAAGCTTCCACATAGGGAAGGGGCAAATCCTCTGTCGGCAAGATGCACCTCTCACATTGCTTAAGATATACCCAATGACAACCGTTATGACCTCCCTGTTACGGTGAGGCGTTAGGTTGTATCAAAGTATATCCCTTACAACACAGAGACACAATCTTCCTCAAGTCAAAGGACAGATACAACTCTATCACTGTGAGATTCTTCCTGAGACACCAAGAAGAACTCTCACGGCGGGTCGGTCCAGTATATCTCCCTTGACATACCCTTATGCCTGCGTTAAGCAACCCGTGCTAACTAGCGCATAAACGAGTCTCACCCGCACCATAGCTGTCCCCTATCCACTATGGTACTCGACTCGGGACATAAGGAAACTGAGATAGTAATATCTCGAGGGACTTCATCATGTAAACATACATATGCGCAGATGTATAATAAACCATGACAACGACAATGCCAGGATATCTATAAATATCAAAGTATGTAGTACATTTGTCCAGACCAAAACATAGGTCTTAGGGCATAACACTAACACGTGCCGCCGACCGTGCACGTCGCGGGCTAACCAGCGGCCAACAAGCACGCCCGTGTCGCCGAGCATGCCCCAACCGTGCACGTCTGGGGCCAACCCGCCGCCGACAAGCACGCCCATGCCGCCGTGCACGCCCTAGCCGTGCATGTCTCGGGCCAACCCACCGCCGACAAGCACGCCCCAGGCGTGCATGTCTCGGGTCCGAATGTAGATGCAGAGCACGGCTAGGCCGTGCTTAGCCCCAGAAAGCCAAAGGAGGTTGTTTGCCACCCCGTTCGACGCTCGCAGCGGTCCTCGCATCCCCCGGACCGTTTTGTGGGCATGATGAGCCCTTCTATAGCCACAACTTGCCCCATCCGCTCCAACAATGTGGCTTCTCCGACTTCAACGACTTCCCTTCATCCACTGGACATCACTCAAAGGCCGCCTCGAGACCCGACCACTAACTGCGACCAGTCCACCGACCGCTACAATAACCGAGTTCTCAACTCGGCACAAGACACTGCCAACAACATCCAGAATCAGCCCACCATTAGCAAATTCTGCTGCTTCGTGGCAGCTTGTTCGGAGATGGTGTAGCGGCACTTAGGTCCGAACATCGACCACGTAGACGACTCTTCCACTCGACGCCTCGCGCCCCACCAGGAATCTATCATAGAATAGTTGGTAGCTGCTGCTTTAGGGTAGTTAGAGGGCATCTTGACCCTCCTTTAGTTAGTTTTGGGGTGGTTGGCTTCTCTAACCGCCTCACATGTTTCTCATGTGACCCTCCTCCCCTCTTGATATATAAAAGAGGGCTGAGGGTTGTGCTAGTTTTTTCAGTTTTCGTTGTAGTTTGCGCCTTCTCTTAGTGGAGGCCTTAGGTCCAGCAAAACTCCGAGGAGCTCGCCTAGAGTTCCCTCGCCTCTCCTTTGTACGCTTATCTCTTCCTTTCAATCAAAACACCCGGCGAACCCACTAGGGCGCTGGGTCCTTTGCATTTTCACTCCGCTGCATTTGTGTCTTAGCGAGCTAGAGTGACCGGTTACTGTAGCATCGTGAGGAACCCGTGCGCATGTGCATGCAACAAAAAATTGGCTATGCGACCGAGGTGAGTATTTTCCATTAGAAATCCGATCCATGGTTTCTTTTCGCTCTGAGTGTTGCTCAAGTCACATCTTACGTTATTTCCATCTATTTTCTCCGCAAGTTTTCACCAATCGCACGCGTTTCTTCCTCCCTCGTCTCAAGACCCTCTCTCGGATTTATGCATCATAGTTCCCCATTGTAGAGTACTGCTTGAAAGAACCCTCCTACACAGCCGCTACGTCATGCACCCTTGTCCAAACCCCGCCCTCCGAGGACTAGAGGCGCACGAGCATCTTCACAACCTACATTAAGTGCAATGGGCACTCATGAAAGATTGTCATCGATGAGGGTAGTAGTTTGAACGTGGTCTCCCGAACCATGATCACTCTCTTCGGCCTTCCACTTGAGCCCCACCCAAAGACTTACTCGATCGCATGGGTTGACACGTCGAGCCTCCCGGTCACCCATCGATGTCAAGTCCCCATAGCATTTGGAGACTATCGTGAAAAGGTGTGGTGTGATGTGGCAGCGATGGATGTTGCCCACGTCCTTTTAGGACGCCCTTGGCTCTATGATAGGGATGTGGTTCACTATGGCTGGTCGAACATGTATGTATTTGACCACGGTGACCCAAAGATTCGTTTGATCCCAGCTCCACACAAGGAACTGCGTGTGTCCACCTCCAAGGGTGTTGTTGTCCCTCCCCCGACTACCCTGCCGGCACCCACAATTGTGTCCCTTAAGCGCACCTCTGCGCTTATGCGCGAAGCCACAGAATCCAAGGTTGTTTATGCCTTGATGGTGCGCAAATCCCCGGAGTCCTCCTCGTCTTTAGATACTCCACCAGCCCCAGAAATTTCAGCCCTCTTGGCTGAGTTCGTAGACATTAGCCCAGAGGACTTGCCCCATGGTCTCCCTCCGGATAGGGAGATCCAGCACGCCATCGATCTTATCCCGGGAATGCCCTCCCAAATATGCCCCATCATCGTTTGAACCCAACTGAACACGCTGAACTACAGCGTCAAGTGGATGACCTCCTCACTAAGGGGTACATCCGTGAGAGCCTAAGTCCCCGCTCTGTCCCTGCATTGCTCACACCCAAGAAGGACGGGTCGTGGCGGATGTGCATCGACAATCGCACCATCAACCAGATCACCATCAAGTATAGGTTCCCTATACCTCAACTTGATGATATGTTGGACTTAGTCTCTGGGGCCTCTTGGTTCTCTAAGCTGGACCTTCGCAGCGGATATCACCAAGTCCGCATCCGCGAAGGTGATGAGTGGAAAACCGCGTTCAAGACCAAGGACAGTCTTTATGAATGGCTTGTCATGCCATTCGGGTTGTCCAATGCCCCCATCCACTTTCATGCGGCTCATGAGCCAAGTTCTCAAGCCCTACATGGGCAAATTCCTGGTCGTCTATTTTGACGACATCTTGATTTTCAGCCGGACCCCTGAAGAACACCTGGAGCATCTTCGCTCCACGTTTGACCTCTTGCGCAAGGAGCGCCTCTTCCTTAACACGAAGAAGTGCTCCTTAATGACCAACCGTGTCCACTTCCTAGGCTACATTATATCCGATGAGGGTCTTTCTGTTGACCCGGCCAAAGTCGAAGCCATCTGGCATTGGCCCGAACCCCGTACCGTGTCTGAAGTCTGCAGCTTTTTGGGCCTCGCAGGCTTTTACCGTCGTTTCATTCGGGGTTTGAGCATGATTGCAACCCCCCTGACCCAGCGTTTGCCCAAGGAGGACTTTGAGTGGACCAGCGCCACTCAACGCGCCTTCGAGACCCTTAAGGATGCCATAACTACAGCCCCTATTCTACGACTCCCAGACTTTTTAAAAGTCTGCGAAGTCGCGTGCGATGCCTCCGCCGGTATCGGAGGAACACTTAGTCAAGAAGGCCATCCGGTCGCCTTCTTCAGTGAGAAGTTGAACGTTGTTTGACAGTGTTACTCGACATATGACAAGGAATTCTATGCCATTGTCCAGTCGCTTCAACAGTGGAGGCACTATCTCCTCCACTATGAGTTTGTCCTCTACAGCGACCACCAGGCCTTGTCCTTTCTCAGTGCCCAGAAGAAGATGGGTGCCCGCCATGCGAAGTGGGTCGAGTACCAACAATAGTACACCTTTGTGATTAATCACAAGGCGGGCAAAGAAAACGTCATCGCTGATGCCTTAAGCCGAGTCCGTACCCTCCTCTGCGTGATGAGGACATGCATCAACACCTTCGACCATCTTAAGGAGGAGTACGCCACTTGCCCTGACTTCGGCACTATGCATGCCACCTTGACCCTAGGCCCTGATCCTGAGTCTCCCTACCAGCTCTATGAGGGCTATCTCTTTTTGGGAAATCACCTGTGTATCCCCCGCACATCGCTTCGAGATCATCTGTTGCTCAAGCTGCACGCGGGTGGCGTCGCCGGCCACCATGGCTGAGACAAAACTCTATACATGGCGGAGGAGCGCTTTTTCTGGCCCTCCCTCCGCAAGGACATGGAGTGCATTGTGCACCACTGTGGCACTTGCCAACTGGCTAAGCCACGTCCCCCGAACATTAGTCACTATACTCTGTTACCTGTCGCTGATGGTCCTTGGCGCCACCTCAGCATGGATTTCATCCTAGGACTGCCTCGCACTGCGTCCCGCTTCGCCTCCATCTACGTGGTTGTAGATCGGTTTTCGAAAATGGCACATTTCATACCCTGTTCACGCACCACGGATGCGACCCATGTCGCCCACCTTTTCTTTCGGGAGATTGTCCGTCTCCATGGTCTTCCCCACACCATCTGTCCAATCGTGACACGCGCTTCATGAGCCACTTCTGGCGCTCACTCTGGGCCCTCTTGGGCACCACCCTGAAATTTTACATTGCTTACCACCCCCAAACTAATGGACAAACTGAGGTGGTTAATCGTAGTTTGGGTAACTTTCTCCGATGCCTTATCGGTAATCACCTAAGGTCTTGGGATTCCATTCTCCCCATGGCAGAATTCGCGTACAATAGCTCCGCTAATAGGACGGGTCTTAGTCCCTTCCAGATTGTTACGGCCATCAACCCCACAAACTCATTGACCTGCATGACCTACCCATGGAGTCCCCTCAGTCTGAACATGCATATTCCTTTGCCCAGCATATAGCTAGCTTGCATGATGAAGTTCGGCATCGTATCTTTTTGGCAACACTCATAATGCGATGAAGGCCAACGAGCACCGTAGGCCACATCATTTTTCCGTCGGTGAGTTGGTGAGGGTGCGTATCCGCCCTGAGAGAGTTTTAAACAAGACTCATTTTAAGCTCTGGCCACGTTACATGGAGCACTATGCGGTGGTGCGGCGGATCAGCTCCAACGCCTATGTGCTGGACCTACCCGAGGACATGGGCCTCCACCCCATCTACAACGTGGCGGATCTGCTCCCTTTCTACAGTCCTTTGGAGGAGCCCTCAGACCCCGACGAGCCTCTACCCCCTAGTTGTCCGGAGGAGAACTCCTCAGAGCGCGCAACGGAAGATGATGCAGGAGCATACAACATGAAAGAAGGGGAAAATCTGGCTCCAATGGTGCCCCAAAAATTTTCCACAGAAAGTTCCTCGGGGTACCCAGCGACGGAAGCCATGCCCCGTGAGTCCTGCGGACAACTACCCAGTTCGGGGGCGGCTTCACATGCATAAGTCCGATTTTCTACAGAAAGTTCATCGGGCTACCCCACGATGGAGACCACACCCCGTGAGTCCCGTGGACAACTACTAGGTGCACAAGTCCGATTTTCCACATAAAGTTCCTCGGGGTACCCAGCGACGAAAACTTCGCCCCGTGGGTCCTGCGGACAACTACCGGGTGCACAAGTTTGATTTTCCACAGAAAGTTCCTCGGGGTACCCAGCGACGAAAAACTCACCCCGTGGGTCCTGCGGATAGCTCCCCGGAGAAATCTTAGAATCGGAGGCGAAGCCACATGCACAAGTCAGAACTCCCACAGAATGTTCCTCGGGTCACCCAGTGACGAAAGTCACACCCCGTGACTTTTGCGAACAGCTACCCGAAGCCGCAGAACTGCCCCGACGACCCCATTTCGATGTATACAATCCACCCTACCATGTTGCTCCACCTCATGAAGACCCAAAGGAGCCCAACAAGGTGGTTATTTGGCGATCTCAACGCCCATCTCACCCACTGGACCGCTTCATGGGTGTTATCAGCCCACTCTCCATCCACACCGAAGTGACCCAGCCCAAGGACACTACAAGCCAATCCCCGAAGAGCCCAAGTCCAAATGGGCCTCACAACCACATCAACAACACGGCCCAAGAGAAGGCCGCGACGATCGTTACACAACCCAAAACTTCAAAATTCTGCTGCTTTGTCGTGGTATGCTCTGAGCGCGTCTGATTGCCTAACCGCCTCCGTACAAAGACCAGAATACCATGCGACCAGCTTCAAGAATATTAGGTAGAAGTTCATTTTCTTTTGTCTTGTGGCTATAGCTTGACTACTTTATGGGCTGCAGAAGTAGTTAGTTGTTAAAGTTGCTTGTCTTCCTCTACCTTGTCTTGTTCCCTCTCCTCTTGTTCTATAAAAGAGGAGGTTGGGGTTTTGTGTTCCTTAGTTCTCTTGGTGGTAGAGTACTCTTGGTGAGCTGAGAGCCTCCAACGCTTGTAGAAGTCAAAGTCGGCATTTCGCCTTCAAAGTTTGTAAGAGTCGTGGTTGGTGCCTCGACTCTATAGTGTTTCCTTCCTGGTTTTCAAAGCAGTAAAGTAAATCCCATCACCTCCGGTGGGTCAGGTCCGCCTGTCTTTTCATTTCACTGTGTTCATTTTCATTACGATTTTTGATCTTCCACGGGTATCTGTTCATCGGAGACGTGGACATTCCGCAGTTCTTTGGTTTGTTTCAGGCACATAGGAGTGCGAGCTGTGTGCTGCGAATCCGTTGGTTCCCCCATTGTGACGTGCTGAGCTTAAAATCTGCTGCGTGAGAGTGCTAAATTGCTACGAGGTTAGTGTGTTACATTCTGTAGTTGCATGCTGTTGTGTTCTTTCGCATTCGTGTTACCCTGATCGAACTCGACACTGATTTCATCGTGTTTTCTGCAGCATTTCTGAAGCGATTTTCATTTCCCTCGTCTAAATACCCTCTCACGTTTTCACGTGCATTGTGTAAATCCTTAGAGTACAGCTTTAAGGACCATCCCTCCCACAGTAGCTTCATCACTCAGTTTTGAAACAGTGTCCAAATTTACTCAATATCTTCTTTCCTTTGTCACTCAACTTAGAGCCTCTTCTTCTTCTTCTCTTTTTCTCTTTCTTCTCAGAAATTTGATGTCCTTTCTCCTGTAATCCTCTATCAACATCCTTAGAAAAATTGTTAGTTTCAAAATTAGAGGATTCATCAAATAAATTATGAACATCATAAACAACATCATCTACTATATTAATACTATAACATGATCCAGAATATGAAAGTTTTTTCAAAGAATCAGCAAGATCAAATTCAATTATTTTTTCACAACTCTCAAAAGTGATTTTTCCTTTTTCTTAACATCTATATGTGCTCCCGCAGTAGCCAAAAAGGGTCTACCAAGAATTATGTGATTTTTATGATTTTCTTCCATGTCAAGGACTACAAAATCAGCGGGGTATGAAAAATTCACCTATCTTGATTCGAACATTATCTACAAAACCTATAGGATATTTTACCGAGCTATCAGTGAGCTGTAAAGATATGGATGTTGGTTTAAGCTCTCCAATGTCCAGTTTCCTGCAAATAGATAATGACATTAAGCATACACTAGCACCTTGATCACATAAGGCTCGGTCAAAAGACATGCTTCCAATAGAACAAGGTATAAAGAAACTACTTGGATCCTTCAGTTTTGGTGGCAATTTATTCTAAATAATAGCACTACAATCCTCAGTTAAAGCCACAGTACCATAGTCCTCAATTTTCTTTTGTTAGACAAGATCTCTTTCAAGAATTTTGCTTGTGATGGCATTTGAGATATTGCTTCAGTAAAAGGAATATTAATGTAAAGCTTTTTCAACACTTCAAGAAATTTGCCAAATTGTTTGTCAAGTTTTGCTTGCACTAACCTTTGGGGAAAGGGAATAGGTAGTCTATAAGGTGGAGGTAAATTAGGTTTAGAATCATCGCTCTGGCATGACACATCCCCTTTTGGGATTTCTCATGTTCAGAAGATTTTTCTAACTCTAATTCATCATCATGATCATCATTAGGCTCTTTTTCATTGATCACAACTTTACCTTTGGGATACTCTAATTGTCTTCCACTTCTAGTGATGATAGCATTACAGTGCTCCCTAAGGTTCAACTCAGGTTTAGCAGGTAATTTTCTAGGGGGTAAGTAAGAACTACTAGCTTGTTGTGCTACTTGATTTTCTAAGATTTTGTTGTGGGCTGCTAATGTTCCTACTTGAGAAGCTAATTGACTAACTATTCCCTTAAGATCTTCAATTTCTTTGTTTTGATTTTGCATGAATTAATTTTGATTAGTCATAATCTTTTCTAGCATGGACTCAATGTTTGAATTCTGATTTGGGTTTTGGCTTTGATTTGGTTTTTGTTGGAACCCTCTATTTTCAGTTTGTCCTCCTACATTGTTGTTGTTTTTCCAAGATAAGCAGCGGTGATTCCTCCATCCAGGGTTGTATATACTAGAATAGGGATCATTGTTTCTACCTTGATTATAATTCCTTAATGCATTAACATGTTCACTATCCTGACTAGCAATGACCTTACAATCTTCAGAGATGTGACCATTGTTACCACATATATCACAAACAAGAGATGAAGAAACAACAGCAGTTTGCATCTTAAAGGAATCAAATCTGTTGCATAAAGAGTCTACCTTTTCTGTCAAGGTGCGCCAACCATCACTTTCATTCTTACCTTGAGAAGGTTTGCAAAGCACTCCTCTTTCTGAAGTCCACTGGTTGCGATTTAAAGCCATTTCTCCTAGCAACTTGAAAGCATCATCAATGGTTTTGCTCATCAAAGCCCCTCCTGCAGCAGCATCAACAGTTAGTCTGGTATTATAAAGGAAACCATTGTAAAAAGTATGAATCAAAACCCAATTTTCAATACCATGGTGAGGACACTTCCGTTGTAAATCATTGAATCGGTCTTATGCCTCATTAAAAGATTCACCATCCCTCTGTGCAAAGCTTGAGATCTGGTTTCTCAATTGGATGGTCTTTCTCGGTGGAAAATATTTCAACAAGAAGGCATTGGACAATTGCTCCATGTGGTGAAGGTACCGGTAGGTTGTGCTTAAAGCCAAGATCGCACTTGGTCCCTAAGAGAAAAAGGAAACAATCTCAGTTTTAATGCATCGTTAGAAACTCCATTAATCTTAATTATATCAAAAACTCCAAACTGGTTCTGTTGAATCATAGATAAGAAAGTTGGCTTGATTTCAAAGTTATTAGCCTCTATGACCGGTCTAGCAATGCTAGAGTGAATCTCTCGTGGATTTGGGGCTGCATAGTCCCTAAGTGATCTTTGTTCTGCCATGGTCACTCCTTCCTCTTCTTGTTGTCTTTCTTCAAATCTCAACTTCCTACACAGTCTAAGAGTTTTATTTATCGCAGGATCAAAAGGTACAAGAGGTCCTGATCTAATATTCTTGCCCATGCAAAGTAGATATATCAAATGATTTCAAGAGAAAATAAAATAACAGAAAAAGAACAGAAAATAAAACCTAGTCTAGCAATACTTTCAATATCTTCAATATTGACAAAACCAAGGTCCCCGGCAATGGCGCCAAAAACATGTTGTAGTCCCCAAGTGCACAGATACTCGAAGTAATAAAGAAAGATATCGAACCATAGAGACCTCGTTGTCAAGTACAGAATAATTGAGTTCTTACTATCTAGGCAATAGAAACTATGCAAGTGAACTAATGAAGGCTAACGAAAATATCAGAGAGAAAATCTAAGACTAGGGTTTCATTCACTTTAATTTCTATGACTAGATATGAAGTGTAATTCATCAGTTTAATTTTATCATGATAAAGACATAATTTACTTCATAAAGGGATTTTCTCACTTTCGTGCAGACAATCATACAAGGACAGATCTTCGCTTTCGCGCAAGATCTATCCCAAGCTGAAAATAAGTAAATCATCAATCAAAGAACTCAAGGATCACTTTCATGCATCCGAATTCTAAGTTGATTATCTCAAGTGGAATCTCAAGGATCACTTTCGTGCATCCGAATCTCAACACAAGTTCTACTTATGGTTCTCCAACGTTCCGATCCTCACTTTCGCACAAGATCTCCATGTTTGATAAATTAACTCAATCCTAGATTCAAATTACTATCATGGAAATTATTCTTCTAGAATCAAGAAACAAGAACTAACCTAATTTCTTACAGCAAATTCCTAACATTTAATTCTAGGGTTCCAAGTTCTCAAGCAAGTCACATTTTGATCTATTGCGAAAACTCTAAAACATGATTAATAACATGAATCTATGGAGAATTAAGAGCAATTATCACATAAGTAGAATTATCATGCTAAAATTATACTCGACGAAGTAATGAAAAATTTATTTAGTCATTAAGAAATCAAAGGGAATTACTCCCTCATGTCCTATAAAAGGTTTAAGCTATCATGGATGAAATATTACAATAATCCATAGTAACAAAGTGTAGGAAATCAAGAAAGAGGGGAAAAACAAATAACCACACGGTTGTAATAGAAATTATAGCCGTAATTTCCACGCGTGAACAGTGCCGGCGGCGTGCTTTTGTCAATTTTTTCTCCGATCGATCTTCTTTCACTCTAAAACTTCTGGGCTATGTTCTCCTACTCCAGGTGAAGTTTCTCCTCAAATTTCATGGTCGAAGATCCGTTGTACGCTTCCCGACAGCGAAACCTAAGGTGACGGTGTGAAACTCGATTTCTCTCCCAACAGTCAATGAAAATTAGGGCTTTTGGGGTCTTTGTCTTCTCCTCGCAAAAAGCTCTTCTTTGCTTCTTTTAGCTTTGAATTTTATGGTCTAGATCGTCCGCAATCGATCACACAAAAATCAGGCTCCAAAGCATCTAGAAAAATCGCGTGCCAGGAATAGAATTACGGCTGTGGAAATGATTATGGCACTGCCGTAATTTCAGTCGAGTTCTCTGATCGAAACCATCTGGCATTTACGGCACCATAAATTAGGTTACGACAGTGCCATAATTTCAACCAAAATTTCTGGATGAAAAGCGCTCCAAATTACGGCTAGTGAAAATCTTTACAGTAGTGCCGTAATTTCCAAAATTCTTTCTGGATAAAAATTTCCAAATTATGGCAATGCTCTGATATTACGATAGCTGGTGAAAATATGGTACTGTAATATAGATTACGACCCTGCCGTAATTTGGTCTGAAGCTCCAATCTTCATGAAATTTGACATATAATCTCCTCTTGAGGGTGGGAATTCATTCATGCATCTGGAATTGCTTGAAAATGCCTGAAAATCATGCCTTTTTACCTGAAAATCATCAAAAACCAAAAAAAATGTAGATTCCACAGTATTTGATAAAGAGGCATAAAAATAAGCAAAGGTTCATGAATTTGACACAAAAAGATATATGAAATGGCACAAAATTTACTATAAATTTCGGTGTCATCAAACACATAAGGCTCAAACTTTGCTTATCCTCAAGCAAAAAATCAAAAATTGATCATAGGAAAAGATTTTCTCATGAAGAATAAATTTTTAGAATACAATCACTAATGAAAAATCCCACTAATTGATTCATAAGATTTTAAACAGACATATCATCTTTTGAATTCAATCCTCAAGATCCACAACTTAATCAAATAAAACTTTGCAACTTATATAAAAATTAGAATTTCAGTCTCATGAATTCACCTAAGATTCAATTCAAATTTATCATACCTTTGTTTACAGGAATAGGATATCCAAAATCTGTTTTCACTCAAAATTTTCTTTTTCTTCATTTTTCTTTTTTATTCTTTTTGTGTTTTTGATGGCATGTACCCACATAGATACACACTTTTTATTTAAGACTTCAACTCTTGTCTTAAGTACCACTGTCAATTTTATACAGTGCCAAGTAGAGGAGTCATTTTCTTTTTCTTTCTCTCTAATTTTTTTTTCTTTTCAGACTTCAACTCATATCTTTGGTACCACTGTCAATTTTACATAGTGCCAGGTAGGGGAGTCACTCACAATTTTTGGATTCCGGATTCTCTTTTCCCAACAAATAGCAAATAGACTAAACATCAACAAGATTAATCAATTGACATCAATTCAAAATTACACTCATATGCTAATTTTATTTAACAAGTAGTTTCACTTTTAAATCAAATTCTTCAAACAATTTATCCACCTAAAATCTCATTTATCAATCAATGAAAAATTTCAAGAGTATATATATATTAGAGAAATAAATTCAATATGATAGATCTAGTCCTAATCACAAGCATGAGTTCATTCACCATCAATTGAATTAAACAAGTCATCAGCAATAAATTCTTTAAAATTTATCAAGGCCATAAATCAATCTCATCAATCAAAAATATACTCATCAATCATCAAAATATCACAATATCACCTAGTATCAAGCATTTAATTATGCACCTTCACAAGGTGCTCAAGTATCAAGAATATCATAATACAACCCGATCGAATGAATAGTAATCAATATCATCACCATACAACCATATCGAATAGGAATATAAGCATGTAAAGTAGAGTAGCAATGGTGGACACCACAAGTATGGAGGAATCATCCTTCCCTATAAAACATGAAACATCAATAAGATAAGGAACATGAAATGCAAAAAGTAAAGGGAAAAAGATACTCACATAACTCTACTCATCATCTGATCCAATCTCCTCGGTGTCCTCCTCTGCCGCATCCATAGGATCAAAGGGCTGCTCTCTGGTGCCCACTATGGTCTCCACCTCTCCTCGAGTCCTAGAATCGAAAATTATTATATAAGAAATTCTCCATCTCTTCCATATAGTTGCTGAGATGTTCCACATCGTAATGAAGGTGATGCATTGAATCCTTCTTCTGCCCTACGGTGTCCATCATCCTCTCCATACGATGTCCTTGACGATATATCTCAGCGGAGAGTGCTTGGAATCCTGGGTCGAAGGCACTAGACCATCCTCTAGTAGGTTTGTGGGAAGAATAAGTAGTTGGGTGTGTAGGATCAGCAGGCCGATGAGATGGTGACTCCATACCAAAAGGATCGTCTCTTCCACCCCAAGTGGGTGGTGGTGGAACTGCACTCAACAGTGGTTTTCTCTACATGGGGTAATGGTAGAGTAGGGGCATTTGGTCCAAGGACCAAACAAAAGACATCCCCTTCTCTAACTATCATTTTCATTGCTATGTAAGACTCAAGATCAAGCCTTGCATTCCCCCTTGCCACTTCTATCCAATATGGTTCAACATTCAGATGTAGGGCTATAGGTGTAACAGCCCTCCTATTACAATTGCTCCCTTCTTCGCCCTAGCCACTTTATCCATGTGCTTCATCAGAAAGAATGCAACATCCACTACTACTCCATTAAGCATCCCCCAAAGAAAGTAAAGCTCAGTTTGTCGCACCATTCCATCACTGTCTCCTCTGCCAAAGACTATGTAAGCAAGAACTCTATGAACATACTTTATACAAGGATTTGTGATCCTTGAAGCTCTAGCAGAAACAGCAGAAAAATGAGTCTCATGGGTAATCTGGTTCCAGAACACATTTCTCTATAAACCCAATTGGTATTTGGGCATACCCTCCAGAACCCAAGTGAAAGATGGATCTGACTTCTCTCAAGTTTAACTTCCTCTCCACATTAGCTAGCCTGAATGTGTTTTCTCCTTCAGTAGGTCCATTGGAAAACTCTCTCAGATTCACATTCAAGCTACTCAAAAACTCCAAAGCAAGTGGCAAATAGGTATAGGGTGTCATCTCAAAAAATCTTCTAGCTCTGATTTGCTAAAACATCCAAGATACATCCTCGTAGAGCCCAAGTGCCTCTAAAGTCCTTCTATCAACAAATTTTGTATTGACAACTCTTCTTTCAATCAATTGATTGTACCTTGACTCTTGAATTTCATCTCTAAAAATAATGCCTTAGGGATTTGGTGGTGAAGAGGATGTAGCAGGTCCTTTTCATCTTTTCTTTGAAACTACTTGCTTTGTCTTGGGTGCCATGAGTGAGCTTATAGCTGCAACTTGAATTTCAACACAATATAGCAAAGTATAGAAAGTTTGAACTCAAATAATACTTCCAATCATGAACATGAATACTCATCATGCATTATAGAGGCAAAGATCAACTAATATGCATGCTTGAACTTAAAGATTCAGTTAAAGATGAAAGGGGCGAAATATGAACAGTGAATCTCAGCAAATCCAACTCGTTTAAGCTTAAATCTCTCATAAAAATTGATCAAAAATGCTAGAAACGAACCAAAGGTAGTTGCCTATCATTTAAGAAGTAAATCCAAACAACAATCTTTAGAAACGACCAAGTATCGAAGAGAAATGAACAAAGGGGTGAAACTTGCATAAAAACTCGCCAAAACAGAGAAATCGGTGAAAAGAGTACCAGATCAGCGGTGAAAACTAGAAAGGAAGGGTCGTCGGCAAGCTCTGACGGTCGGAGAAGGTCTGGAGACGAAGTTCGGCGTGAGAACGAGTGAGAAAACTCAAAACACGACCGAGAAAACCCTAGAAAACGGCACAGGAATCGCATCTAAAAATAGAGTTACGGTCGTATTATGGCAGCGCCGTAATTTGGTGAAATTGAAAAACACGGGCCGTAATTGCAAAACAGCAGTACCGTAATTTGGCTCATACTCTCAGGTTGGAAAACATCCCTAATTACGGTACCGTGAAAAAGATTATGGTAGTACCGTAAAAACGTGAAAACTTTCGTGTTGAAAACAGATGAAAATTATGGTACCACCAAAATGGTTACGGTGGTGCCGTAAAAATAATCACAAATTTTTTTAAAGGTAAATAAATAAAAAAATCATCTCCAAAAATATAGCACCGTAATAATTATTATGGCAGTACCGTAAAAGCAAAAACACTCTCGGGCTGATTTTGGACACAAAATATGGTACTGTGAAAATACTTACGACAATGCCGTAATCTCGTCACAACCTTCTGGTCAAAGAAGACTGGAATTACGGTACCATAATATACAATACGGTAGTGCCATAATTTGCGTCAAAACTCAATTTTCCTTAAAAAATAAAAGAAAAATTAGTTCTAAAAACAAAGTAAAAATAAAGGAAAAAAAACTAAAGTTAGAATGCTTGGGTTGCCTCCCAAGAAACGCTAATTTTAAAGGTCTTTAGCTTGACCCTTCTACACTCAGTTTTGGTTCTGATTTCTTCAATTCCACTCTGATTTTTCTTTGATTTGAGCACCACTATTAATCACATAAGGCTTAGTCTTGAAACATTGTCTAAATTTACTCAATATCTTATTTCCTTTGTCAATCAACTTAGAGCCTCTTCTTCTTCTTCTCTTTTTCTTCTTCTTCTCAGAAATTTGATGTCCTTTCTCCTATAATCCTCTATCAACATCCTCAGAAAAATTGTTAGTTTCAAAATTAGAGGATTCATCAAATAAATTATGAACATCATAAACAACATCATCTACTATATCGATACTACAACACGATCCAGAATATGAAAGTTTTTTCAAAGAATCAGCAAGATCAAATTCAATTATTTTTTCACAAATCTCAAAAGTGATTTTTTTTCCTTTTTTTTAACATCTATATGTGCTCCCGCAGTAGCCAAAAAGGGTCTATGATGTGGGGAGGCGACATGACCCACGGAAATACAAATGGAGTTTAAGGTTACCCTAGCTAGGGCACCTAAATTTCCATCTTTTGCATTGCATGCATCTTTAAGTT
>JANTFE010008260.1:2771-20778 GCA_027562315.1 Costus pulverulentus
ACGTCAGAGGGACCTACAGGGTCGCACACCTTGATACTCGAGTTCTCGTATTGATCGGGAAGCCTTATGATCGAGTTATTGGATAACTTGGATCTATTTTGGAGATTTCATCAGCGCCAATGGGCATGATGAGATGGAAGGATGTTATTGGAGCCAAACTCCATTTATGGCAGGTTGACCCGAAATTGACCATGGTTGGCCACATTTGGATTAGGGTTGCATTCGATTGGATCCAAGTGCTTAATCAAGCCATGTAATGAAGTTTGGGCTAGCTCATTATCCAATGAGGCCCAATAATAAGTTGTCATGAAGAGGCAATAAGCTAAAAGGGTATAATGGGGAGGAAGCCAAGCCCATTGGCGCCTACGGGGCATAATGGGGTTTGGATGGCAAATTTGCTTCATTAACGAAGCTTTATGCGCCTAGCCCTCTCCCATTGATAATGTGAATGCATTAAGGCATTGCTTGGGGTGCAAGGCTAGGCCTTGGTGCACAAGGCAAGGTTTGGTAGCTTATGGAAAGGTTGAATGAGGTTTATGGTAAAGTCTTGGAGACTTTCCTTACCTCAAACCTTCTCATCCAAGCCATACACTTGTCATGATCTCAACCCTTGCCCTAACCGCCTCTAGCTCTTTATAAGTGACCCTAGCCGCCCCCTCTTGCGAGGTTACAAACCTTAGAGGCGTGACAACAAGAGGAGTGGCAAAAGCAAGGGCTTGAAGGGCGACAACACCAAGAAGTGGCACATCTTCTTCTTCCTTCCAAACCCTAGCTGCAAGCTTCTTCCTTCTCTCTTGACATAAGGAACTTGATGCTTAGCGGTTTCCCTCTCCCTCATCCTTCTTCATCTTAGGCGCATCTATCTTGGAGGTGGCGCATATTTTGAAGAAGGAGCACAAGGCTTGGATCTTCTTCCCGAGGCTAGCACCGGGCGTGGAAGAAGAGGACTCGAGGCATCTGTGTGTGTGAGACTGCTGAGGGCGCACGCTTGGGCGCCTATCACAACATCGACCTCATCTTGCTCTAAGGTATTTCCTAACTCATCGTGTCGACTCTCTTGCTTGCGATCTTCACTGGGTTTTTGGGACTGGCCTGTTTCGGGGACATTCTTCCGCTGTGCAATGTATTTTGTAATCTCTATCTCTGAAAATTATAATATATCCCCGGGGTTTCCCAACACAAGGCGCCTAAAGCTTCCTAATGAAGCAAATTGCGCCACTTCTCCCCATTATGCTCATAGGCGCCTAGGGGAGAAGTTTTGTCCCCATTATACCCATTTAACCTTTTCTCACTTCATGAGAACTTGTTATTGGGCCTCATTGGATAATGAGCTAGCCCAAACTTCATTACAAGGGTTGATTAAGCACTTGGATCCAACCCAATGCAACCCTAATCCAAATGTGGCCAACCATGGTCAAATACGGGTCAACCTACCAAAAATGAAGTTTGGCTCCAATAACATTCTTCCATCTCATTAGGCCCATTGGCGCTGATGAAATCTCCCAATTAGATCCGAGTTATTCAATAACTCGATCATAAGGCTTCCCGATCAATACGAAAACTCGAGTATCAAGGTGTGCGACCTTGTAGGTCCCTCTGCCGTTGGCAGTGCCGACCAAATGTCACCACAAGTAGTGAGTGGCACCTAGCAGTGCATCGCTACTACCCATGTCATCGGAATGGATATCGACATCGACATCCCCATCATTACAACAAGATACAGATGCATTATAGTCTCTTTGCCGAACTGATATCCGATTGGACAAGTGTGTCACCACTTGTTTTCACCCAATCACATGGTTATGACTAAATCAGGTTCTCACCTGGGTATGACCATACACTTTCAGTCATAGAACCATAGAGGAGCTCCATGGATATCATACTTCCCTTAGGAAGGGGCAAATCCTGTGTCTGTCCATTGACCTTCTCATATGGGTCGTGACATGCTCAATGACAACCGTTATTACCTCCCAACTACGGCGAGGTGTTAGGTTGTAGCAAAGCAAGTCCCTAACCATATAGAATGGTCAATGACCTCAAGTCAAGGGATCAATGCATCTCCTGTCACTTGTGAGGATAACTCATGAAACCAAGTCATAGCCTCACAGCGGGTCGGTCCAGTATATCCACCACTGATATACTCATATGTCTGCGTTAGCACCACGTGCCTAACCAGCCCATATACCAGTCTCACAAGTACCATAGCTGTCCCATATCCACTAAAGTACATCGACTGGGGACTATAGTTCGAGCACAGATCCAATCTGTCTCTAGAGACATTATCATGTTAGTACATATGCGCAGATGTAAACAAACATAGATAACGACAATGCCAGAACGATATAAATATCAAGGTCAAGTAGTACATAAGTGGACCAAAACTAGGTCCTAGGGCATATACACCAACACGCATTCACTAAACAATGTATTTACCTAGAATTTCATGCATCAATTAATGAAAAATTTCCAACAAATAGATTATATCAGAGAAATAAATTCAACATATTAAATCTATTCCCAATTTCCAAAAATTGATATGCATGATAATTTATTAAAAATTTTGGCATGGTGTTTGTTGTATTTTCTGAAAAATCCTACTACACATCATCATCATATTATGTCAACACAACCAAATCGAAATATCTATCAATAAAATCAAAAGGCGAGGATCCGTGGTATGTGAGCACAAGAAGTTTGTGATATTCATTTTCCATTTGAACACATGGATTATCAGAAAAATATAAAGGATGGAATGCAAATGAGTAAGAAGAAAATACTCACAAAGGTCTATTAGTCTGTGCCAGACCCAATCATCCTCTATGTCTTCGGCTTCGAACCACTAGAGTTTTTTTTTGACAAAAATTAATTTTCACCTACAAAAGGAAAAGAAAAATTAGTGCGAAGTAAAAAAAACAAAAATAAAAATAAAGTAAAAAAATAAGCTAGAGTAAAAGTGCTTGGGTTGCCTCCCAAGAAGTGCTAATTTAACGGTCATTAGCTTGACCATTAAACACTTGGAATTGATCGTGACTGTGTCTTTAGTGGCCATAATGATTGCTCAGTGTTTTGTTCGTGGCTTTCAAGAACATAAGGCTCAAACTTGAAACAGTATCCAAATTTATTTATGAGCCTTTTTACTTCTTCAAGCAATTTTGATATTCCTTTCCTCCTTCGTCTCTTCTTCTTCTTTGCTGCCCTTTCCTGAAATTCTTGATTAGCACACCCAGAAAATGTATCAAATTCAGAAGGTTCTTCAAATAAAATATGCATGTCACAAATAACCTCCTCATAAACTGTTTCTATGCTACAACATATCCCTGAGTGTGATGCCCTTTTTAAAGAATCAGTTAAGTCAAATTCAATTAAATCACCACAAATATCAAATGTCAATTTTCCCTTTTTCACATCAATGCGAGCTCCAGTTGTGGCCAAAAAAGGTCTACTAAGTATAATAGAGTTTTTTGAATTTTCCTCCATATCCAGAACTATAAAATCAGTAGGTATGAAAAACTTACAAATTTGAATAGGAACATTTTCTAAAATACCAACCGGATGCTTTACTAATGAATCAGCAAGTTGCAAAGACATTGAGGTTGGTTTGAGCTCTCCAATGTTCAGTTTCCTACACACAGACAGAGGTATTAGACTAACACTAGCACCGAGATCACATAAGGCTCGATCGAAAGTAACACTCCCAATAGAACAGGGGACAGAAAAACTACCTGGATCTTTCAATTTGCGTGGCAGCTTGTTTGAATGATGGCACTACATTCTTTAGTTAAAGCAACAGTGCCATAATCTTCTATTTTTCTCTTGTTAGATAAAATTTCTTTTAAACATTTTGCATATGTAGGCATTTGAGAAATAGCATCAGTGAGAGAAATATTAATATACAACTTTTTCAAAACCTCCAAAAATTTCCCAAACTGCCTATCTAACTTAGCTTGCACAATCCTTTGGGGAAAAGGAATAGGTGGCCTATATGGTGGTGGCAAACTAGTTTTAGGATCAGCAACTTTAGAGAGCAAATCACCATCTTTTGAAGGTTGTGATTCTAGAATAGGTTCACTGCTAATTTCAATTATGGGCTCAACCTCGTCATCATCAAAAAATTCCCTAGGATCTTTCAATTGTTTCTCACTCCTAGTTGTGATAGAATTACAATATTCCCTAGGGTTAGGTTCAGGTTTTGCAGGTAATTTCCCTGGGGGTCTATATGAAGTACTAGCTTGCTGTACTATCTGGGTTTCTAACATCTTATTATGAGCAACAACACCATCCAACTTGGAATTGATTTGTTTAAGGGTTTCTTCAATCTCATCATTTTTGCTCAGCTGCTTACCCATGAATTTCTCAAACATCTCTTCTAAACTAGATCTTTGGGGTTGACTCAGGTTTGACTGTCTCTGATTATACCCCCTACTCTCATTTTGCTCACTGGTATGATTGTTACTCCTCCAAGACAAATTAGGATGGTTTCTCCAACCAGGGTTGTAGGTATTGGAGTAAGGGTCATTAGATATACCTTGATTATAATCCCCTACTTCATTCACTTGTTCCTCACCTTTATCAATAAATGATTTTACATTCTCTAGCATGGTGCCCATTGTTCCCACAAACCTCACAAACAACAGAAGATACAGCAGCGGTTTGCATTTGGAAAGAATCAAAACGGTTACATAACGAGTCTACTTTTTCTGCAAGAGAGCGCCAACCATCACCATTGTTCTTACCCTGAGGAGGCCGATAAAGCACTCCTCTCCCGAAAGCCCACTGGTTGTGGTTTAACGCCATCTCCTCAATCAAGGGATGGGCTGCATCAATAGTCTTGTTCATCAAAGCTCCCCCTGCAGCAGCATCAACCGTTAAGTGTGTGTTGTAAAGCAAACCATTATAGAAAGTCTGAATTAAAACCCAGTCTTCCACTCCATGGTGGGGGCACTTCCATTGGAGCTCATTAAATCGCTCCCATGCTTCACTCATCGATTCACCATCTCTCTGGGCAAAGCCTGTGCCTTGGTTCCTCAACTGGATCATTTTACTAGGAGGAAAATACTTCTGCAAGAAGGCATTTAAAAAGCGCTCCCAAGTAGTGAATGTCCCAGTTGGATGTGCATGAAGCCAGGCTTTCGCTCTGTCCCTGAGAGAAAAAGGAAACAGTCTTAGTCTGAGGGCATCGTCAGATACACCATTAATCTTTATGGTGTCACAGAATTCAAGGAAAAGGGATAAGTGTTGGTTTGGATCTTCCAAAGGAGATCCTCCAAACTGATTCTGTTGAATCATCGATAAGAATGCTGGCTTGATCTCAAAGTTATTCGCATCTATAGCAGGCCTAGTGATGCTAGAATGAATTCCCTGTGTATTTGGGGCTGCATAGTCGCGCAATGTCCTTCTTTCAACCATGATGGATTCTTCTTCTCTTTCTTCTACAACTTGTGTCTCCTCAAATCTCAATCTCTTTCACAGTCTCAGAGTCTTGTTTATCTCAGGATCAAAAGGTACAAGTGGTCCTGACCTAAGATTCCTGCACATGCAAATTAGATAGATCAAGCGATTTCAAGAAAAAAAAAATAAACAGAAAAAAACAAAACAGTAAATAAAACCTAGTCTAGTAATAATCTCGATATCTTCAATATTAACAAAACCAAGGTCCTCGGCAACAGCGCCAAAAACTTGTTGTACTCTGCAAGTGCACGGATACTCGAATTTATAAAACAGATATCGAACCACAGAGACCTTGTTGCGAAGTACTGAATAATTGATTTCTCGCTAGCTAGGCTATCGGAAAATAGTGAGTAAAACTATCGAAAAGAACACGGAGAAAATATCAGAGAAGGGATCGGGACTAGGGGTTCATCTACTTTAATTTCAAATGGCTAGATTAAGATAAGTCTCTGTCAATCCAATTTTACAATGATAAAGGTATAGTTTACTACATAAATAAAGTGTTTCACTCTCCCGCAAACAATCGTACAAAGAACCGATCTTCACTCTCATGCAAGATCTATTCAATGCTGAAAATAAATAAACTATCAACTAAGAACTCAAGTATCACTCTCGTGCATCCGAATTCTAAATTGATCACCTCAAGTGGAAACTCAAAGATCACTCTCGTGCATCCAAGTCTCAACACAAGTTTTACTCAAGGTTTTCTGACAACTCGATACTCAATCTCTTGTAGCATCAAATCAAGTCTAAAATATTAACTCAATCCAAAGAATCATAAAATCAACAAGGCAATAAAATTCTCTAAGAATTAGAATTCGAAGAACAACCTAATCTCTTACGATAGTTCAAGACTCGATAATTCCTAGGGTTCCGAATTTCAAGCGATCAACTTCTCAGTCTATTTCACAAAATTCTAAATCATTCTGATATCAAGATGCAAAGAAGAATTAAAGAACAATCAATCACAAAAGTAAAATTATCATAATAAAATCAGCTTGACAAAGTTAGGGTTTTCTAGTCATTAAGAAACAAAGAGATTACACCCCCATGTCCCAAAGAAAGATTAAGCTACCATGATGAAGGAATTACAATAAAACATGTTTCTTTATGAATAGAAATCAAAAAGAGGAGAAAAGAGTTACAAAACAGTGCTGTAATGAAATTACAGCACTGTAATCGCCTAGAACAACGCTATCACCGCTGTTTTGTTGATTTATCCTCCAATAAAAATCTTTTTACTTTGAAACTTCAGATGCACGTTCTCCTTCACCAGGCGAAGCTCTCTGTCAAATTTCGTGGCCGGAGGTGGTCGGTAGGCTGAGAACCGATGAACCTTATCAATTCTGCCCCTCTCTCAATTTCTCTCTGGATTAGAGATAAAAATTTGGGCTTTCAATTCTTGTCTCTTCTCCTCTTTTTGATGAGTCCCTAGCAACTTTCATATCTCAATTTGGACTTCTGGATCAAAAGATATGGTCCGTGCAAGATTCGGGCGGAAAAATCAGGAATCTGGGTTAAAATATATGGTACCGTGTACTGAATACGGTAGTGCCATATTTCTTTCTGTGAAATCCGGATAGAAAACACGGCACCATGTATTTTCCCATGTCAGTGCCGTATTTGTGCCAAAACCTCTCTGGTCAAAATCGATGGAAAATACGGTACCGTGATAAAATCGGAGTGAAATATGGTAGTGTCGTATTTCTGCTGAAACTTTCTGTTCTGGATCGCCAAAAATTATGGTACCGTGTACTTCTACACGGTAGTGCCGTATTCTCGCTTAGGTCTTCTAGATGAAATCAGCACAAAATATGGTACCGTGAAATTCTGGGGCAAAATACGGCAGTGCCGTATTTTCATCTCGTTGAAAGTGGTGAAATACGGTACCGTGTAGATTTACACGGCAGTGCCGTATTTTTGCCAGGAGCATCCTTTTGAATTAAAATTTGTTGGGGAGACTCCGCTTGATGGTTAGAACTCATTCACGCATTTGCATTGCTTGAAAATCAGTGAAAAATATGTCTTTCTGCCTTAAATTGATTAAAAACCAAAGATGGTGAAGATTCTGAAGCTTTTGGCAAGAAAGGTATAAAAACAAAGCAAGAGAATAAGATTACAGCTTAAAAAGACTACTAAATAAGTAGGAAAAACACTATGAAATTTGGAGTCATCAGGAGGAAGCTAGCACAGAAACGTACATGGGGTTCACCGGTGATTCTTACCCGACAGAACTTCACAGTAGACTTTACAGCCGGGTGAACACCGTGGAGTTCACCCGTGATTGCAACTTCAAGTCTGACACCCACTCAGTTTTTCTTCAATTCTGAACCCTAGAAAAAACCCAAAAAAGGCAAGAAAATATATTTTGGAAAGCTAAGAGGGAGGCGAATCCAAAGGATATAAAAGCCCTCTTTCTTGTTGCCTAATCATGGAGAAAATGGTACATAAAGCAGCTAGGGTGAATGGAACAGGTGACACAGCGTTTCAGGGGTGATTTTGAGAGATTGGAGCAGAATATCTTCACGATTTTTTGGGATCTTGTTCAGTTCATCTTCTCCTTCCTCTCAAAAAATATTTTGTAGTAATTTTTCTAATGTTTTAGAGAGATTTATGTGAGCTTACATGAATACTGTAACGTAAAACCCTTTTCGGGACTTGGTTAAAGCCCAATTATGATTTCTATCGTGTGATCTTACTTATTCTGTTATTTTGGATTCATATGAGCATACTTTACTTAGGTGTAATAATTTCATGATATTACTTTGGCCAAGTGGTATCGTGTGGTAGTCAACGTGATCCTAACTGAGAGAAGGATTGTGACGGCAGACTCCCTATGTAGAGCTTGCGATCTTTTGACAGAAGAGTAGTCAAAAGTCGCTCATGGGTAACATAATCTGTTGGTGTACATGCCCTAGGACCTAGTCTTGGTCCATTATTGTACTACTTGACATTAATATTTTATATATTATTCTGGCATTGTCATTATCAATGTTTATCTACATCTGCGACTGTGTACTTACATAATAATGTCTCTAGAGACAGATTGGATCTGTGCTCAAATGGTAGTCCCCAGTCGATGTACCAGAGTGGATATGGGACAACTCTGGTACTTGTGAGACTGGTGTATGGGCTGGTTAGGCACGAGGTGCTAACGCAGACATATGGGTATATCAGTGGTGGATATGCTGGACCGACCCGCTGTGAGGCAATGACTTGGTGTCACGAGTTATCCTCACAAGTGATAGGAGATGCATTGATCCCTTGACTTGAGGCCATTGGCCATTCTATATGGTTAGGGACATGCTTTGATACAACCTAACACCTCACCGTAGTTTGGGGGTAATAACGGTTGTCATTGAGCATGTCACGACCCATAGGAGAAGGTCAATATACAGACATAGGATTTGCCCATTCCTAAGGGAAGCATGATATCCATAGAGCTCCCCCTTGCTCTTTATAAGAGGCCCTTGACGCCCCCTCTCAGGCATTCTACTCCTTGGAGGCGTGAGAATACATAGAGAGGTGAGAGCAAGGGAAAGAGGCGCATCTTCCATCAAACCCTAGCCGCACGTGTTCTTCTTCCTCTTCTTCTTCTCTTGGCGCAAGAAGGGCTTGAGAGAGTGGCGGCTTTCCTCTTCCCATCCTTTTTCATCCTTGGCGCATACTCTAGGAGGGTGGCGCAACTTGAAGAAGGTGATACAAGGCTTGAATCTTCTTCCCGAGGCTAGCACTGAGCGTGGAAGTAGAGGACTCGAGGCATCTGTGTGTGTGAGACTGCAGAGGGCGCACGCTTGGGCACCTACCTCGACATCGACCTCATCTTGTTGTATGGTATATTTTATCTCATTGTGTCGACTCCCTCGCATGCAGTCTTCACTGGGTTTTTGGGACTGGCTCGTTTCGGGGATATTGCTTCCGCTGTGCAATGTATTTGTGTAATTTCTATCTCTGAAAATTGTAAAATATCCTCGAGGTTTCCCAATAGTGGTATCAGAGGGACTTCCGAGACTCGAACGATATATTTTCATGCTTTTCCATGCTCACATGTCATATCTCAATTTTCGCAAATTGCATGATCACATGGCAAACGATTTTTCTAAAGTAGGAAAAATTAGGGTTTCTTGTTTCTATCATCTTTTCAATCTCTTTTGGATTTTTAGGTTATTTTTCTTGTATGATTTAAGGATCAAAGGCGCACGTGGTTTTGTCAAGTAGGACGGGCATTGTGTCTTCGGACTGGCTGGGTCTCTTGATCTGACAAAATTACTAGCCGAGAGGATCTTTGAAATCATCATAAAAATTAATTGCGAATAACCAAGAGATTTGTGAAAAGAAGATGAGGAAAAGAGACTAATTTTATGAAAAATTAAAATTTCAGATTTTAAGTTTTTCATGAGCATGTAGAATTGCATGTGTAGATACCTTACTTGTGCATAATGTTGTGATCATGAGTCAAGCCCCTTTTGCATGCCTGTGATGTACTCTTGTGAGGCCTGCGTGCCTCTTTTCTTTTTGCTTTTAACTAAGATGAAGATTAGGGTGACACATATCACTTGAAGAATTGGCGCATGCATGCTTGTTTGCGCACTTTGCTTGGTGGCGCAAGAAGCACCCTTCATTGATGGTGCATGATGAGTGGCGCAAGTTAGACTTGACCGAGCCTTAGGGCTTGTGTGATATGTCTCTTGGCCCTTACATAGTGGAACATCACCCTTGGAGGAAACCCATGGCATTGGCCGAACCTATGAGGGTGCTTCTAGGGTTTCCCTAGAACTACCTCTAGGGTTTGAGAGCTAAACCGTGGTGAGAAGGACCTTGGAGCCAACCTTGAAGCTCAAGTTAGAGGTCGGCTAGGTTAGGTCTTGTCTTTGGGGCTTGAATCCTAGGTCAAGAGTTGAACCTCCTTTTGGCATGGGTTGGTTCAATGTCTTGAATAGGCTATGATCACATCATTCTTTTACTGTTTTCATACATATCTCCTAAAGCATGCCTGTTTGATCGTTATGTTATCACTATAGGTATGCATGCCTGTAATGTTAGACATAAAATAAAACTGATGAGACCTCAAAAACCCTCATAAATAAATATTAAGTCTAGTAGCCTTCTAACGCGTAGCCCTCACTAAGCGATCGATCAGTGGTATTGTCAACTATTTCCCACCCTCGTGGGACACACCCACTTATCTTTAGAAAGTGCGTGGTGGCAATAGTTTCCCCAGTTTAGTTTTAGCCTGGACGCGCCTTCGCAAGGAAACTCGTTGGCCCTGGGCATAACGGTTAGGAATGGACTTGACTAGAATTCCATATGTGCTGGGCACATGATGAAACTCTAGAGGCATCGTTGAGAGGTTAGGGTTTCATGCTGTATCCAGCCCTCGCTGGACATGAAATGTCTAGACTGTCTCAATAAGGGGAATTGCTTGGAGCAATCGGCCGGTGTGCCCATCTTAGGAAGCATGGGTTACTTTATGCATCTCATCCCACCCTCGTGGGATGCGAAGCCTCATGTGGAATGAGGATCCCATCTCACTAGGAAGTCTTACACTTCCTGATTGACTTTGTGGGTTGTCAATTCGATTAAAATAGTGGGAGCCATAATCATTTAAAACAAGTCCAGTTTAAATGATTTGAAGTAGTACTAATCTGCTGTTTCTTGGTTGTTGTAGAACAATGGCAACAAACAATAGCGGTTGGTCACTGCGATCTATCCTTGAGAAGGACAAGTTGGTTGGATCCAACTTGATGGATTGGTATATGAACTTGAGAATTGTGCTCAAGCTCGAGAGGAAGCTCTATGTCCTTAAGCAGCCTATTCCTGACCCACTTCCGTGCTCGGCCCTAGCAGCTGAGAAGGATGCTTATGATAAGCATTAGGTTGACACTTTGGAGGTTGGACAATTGATGCTAACCAACATGTCGCCCGAGATTCAAGGGCAATATGAATTGAAGAGTGCCTCTGAGATTATTACTAATCTAAGATAGCTCTTTAATGAATTGGTTAGGCTCAATCCTCCTAAAGTTGACATTCAGTATGTTGAGCTGAAAGGCTTGACCAAGGAACTGAAATTAAAGATGGAATGGATCAGGAACAATAAGTGCTATTCATGTGGAGGGCCACCTCACATGTTGAAGGACATGGTGCGACTTCAGAGTGAGAAGAAGAGAGGCAAGGCTTCGTCTTCAAGCTTAGGTATTTATGTTACAGAAGTCAACCTTTCTACTTATATGTCATGGGTATTGGATACCGCATGTGGAGCTCATATTTGTACAAATATGCAGGGGCTCAAGAAAAGTAGATCGGTGCGGCCTGGAGAGATTGACCTACAGGTTGGAAACATGGCACAGGTTGCTGCTGTTGCTGTAGGAGTTTTGACTCTCTACCTACCATCTGGACTTCAGTTAGAGTTAGATAATTGCTATTATATACCTTCGCTTACTAAGAACATTGTATCCATTCCTTGCTTGGCAAAGAAGGGATTTAAGTTTGAAATAAATAAGAACTCTTGTTCTTTTTCATTTACAAATATGTTTTATGGGAATGGTACTTTGTGCAATGGTTTATATGCGTTAGACATGGATAACTCTATTTGTAACATAAATAATAAAAGGACCAAACTGAGTGGTTCAATCGGTGCTTTCCTATGGCATTGTCACTTAGCCCATATAAACAAGAATAGCATTCAACAACTCCATACAAATGGGTTGTTAGATTCAAGTTCCTTGGAGGAATTTGATACATGTGAGCCTTGTTTATTAGGGAAAATGACGAAGGCACCGTTCACCAAAATTGGTGAGAGGGCAGGAGGTTTGTTGGATCTCAAACATAGTGATGTGTGTGGGCCTTTCAATAAACAAGCCAGAGGAGGACACGACTACTTCATTACCTTTACTGATGATTTCAGTAGGTATGAATATGTCTACTTGATGAGACATAAATCTAAATCCTTTGAGAAATTCAAAGAGTTCAAGAATGAAGTAGAGAACTAGCTTGGTAGATCCATTAAGGCTCTTCGATCAGATCGTGGTGGAGCGTACCTGAGTGGTGAGTTTCTTGACTATCTGAGAGAGTGTGGGATTTTATCCCAACTCACTCCTCCTGGAACACCCCAATGGAATGGTGTGTCTGAAAGGAGAAATTGAACTTTGTTGAACATGGTTCGATGTATGATGAGTCATGCAACTATACCTCCCTCATACTGGGGACATGTGCTTAATATAGCTTCTCTAATACTGAATAATGTTCCATCTAAAAGTGTCTCCAAAATACCATATGAGGTATGGAGTGGGAGATGCCCTAATTTATCTTTTATCAAGATCTGGGAATGTGAGGCTTATGTCAAGCGTCAGGATTCTAAAAAGCTAGAACCTAGATCTGATAAATGTATATTTGTAGGGTACCCTAAGGAAACTAAGGGTTACTACTTCTATAATCCCACTGAGAACAAAGTATTTGTTGCTCGAAATGTTATCTTTCTAGAGAAAGAGTTTCTCATAAAAGAAGTTAGTGGGAGGAAGTTTGACTTGGACGAGGTCCAAGAGCAACCACAAAATGTAGAGATGGAACCTGAGCCACTTGCACTAGTTGATGGGCAACCTGAGGCTCAGACACAGGCCCCACATAGGTCTCGGAGGATTCGTCATGTACCTGAGAGGTATGGGTCGCTGCTGATGGGGGTAGAAGCCATGACACACAGAAATATAAGTGGAGTTTAAGGCTACCCTAGTTTATGGATACCCTAAGGCACCCTTGCATTGCATGCATCATGTAGCTACATATGGTAGGTTTTGTATTTTTCTTTTTACGAAAATTATGTTGCATCATGGTAGGATTAGTGCATGGTAATGTTGCATCATAGTAGGGGTAGTGTAATAAGCATTTACAATTCATGTGGACAAGCTCAAGACTAGCTCAAAGCTCACTCAACAAAGCTAGCTCCAATTAAGGAAAGTCACTTCCAAGCCAAGTTCCAAGTGAAGACTTGAGATGAAAGGAGTTCATCCCACCTTTCCACATTTGTTAGCCACCATCCACCTTGCAAGAAATCGGTTTCTATTTCAAATCCTCAAGGGATATGCGCCCACTCAAGATTTGATTAAAGCTCTCCATCAAATCCCTTGAATCAAGGAATCAAAATGCATTCACACCATGGAGGGAAGGAGCCACGCCAATTCAAGAAACATTCTCACCTTTTCTTGGCGCCCAAGCAAAGAAGGATACGTCAAAGCCACTAAAAGGTTCCAAATTTGTCCAAGCCAAAGAGGAAGGAATTCAAACACCAATCAAAGATGGAAATAGCTCAAAAGAATTCGATCAAAGCCTCACCAAATAAGGAAGCTTTATCACCCAAGCCGCCCAAACAAGCAAAGCACTCTTTTCAACTTTCAGCCAAGCAAAGGAATAATTCAAATTCTCAACCACTCAAGGAAATTCACATAAGGAAAGTATGCAAGTGCCAACCTCATGGCATTGAAGACCAAAATCTCTTTCTTATTTTGCTCTTTATAAGAGGCCCTTGACGCCCGCTCTCAGGCATTCTACTCCTTGGAGGCGTGAGAACATATAGAGAGGCGAGAGCAAGGGAAAGAGGTGCATCTTCCATCAAACCCTAGCCTCAAGTGTTCTTCTTCCTCTCCTTCTTCTCTTGGCGCAAGAAGGGCTTGAGAGAGTGGCAGCTTTCCTCTTCCCATCCTTCTTCATCCTTGGCGCATACTCTTGGAGGGTGGTGCAACTTGAAGAAGGTGATACAAGGCTTGGATCTTCTTCCCGAGGCTAGCACCGGGCGTGGAAGTAGAGGACTCGAGGTATCTGTGTGTGTGAGAGTGCAGAGGGCGCACGCTTGGGCGCCTACCTCGACATCGACCTCATCTTGCTGTAAGGTATATTTTATCTCATCGTGTCGACTCTCTCGCATGCGATCTTCACTGGGTTTTTGGGACTGGCTCATTTCGGGGATATTGCTTCCGCTGTGCAATGTATTTGTGTAATTTTTATCTTTGAAAATTGTAAAATATCCCTGGGGTTTCCCAACATAATCATCATGCAAACTTTACGGGTGTATCTAGAGCGATCCACCGCGAGAGTAGGAGATCGTTCTAGATAAGCACCAGGTTGTACTGACCTAAAGGGGACAACCTGCACATTAGGGAGGATTCCTTATGCAATAATATGAGTTTTTTGTAATAAATAATTTTTAAATCAGATAGAATCATCATTATGGTGGATACCGAAGTTTTAATTTCTCCCTTATAGATACCTTCCGCGTCGTTGTGATTGATTTCTCGTTCTCACTTACTGCTTGCAAAAAAAAAAATCCCGTTTCGAATTGCTTAGCTATTGAGACTCAGATGTTTTGGTACTTAACCTTGCTCCATGTGCGTTCGACAACCTTTTATATTACTTTGACATAACCGTGCACTTGCGGTATCTATCATGTTTTTGGCACCATTACCGGGGAGCAACGGTTAATATTAGTATATTTCTGAGGATTCATAGACTAAGTTTTAGTTAATTCTATTGCTTTTATACTATTTGTCTTGGTTCCTTTTATTACTTGTCTTAAAGCTCTACAACTGTGCTTGATATCTTTTTATGCAAACAAGCTTGAGGGCAGGTGAATTTTTTGAAATAGATCTTGAGATAGAGAGGACGTTCAAAAAAAGAAGAAAACTCAAGCAACTTCAGGAAAAGGAAGATCAAAATCAAATGGAGCATATCTTGCTGAACCTGAACAATAATCAAACACCCCAACCTATAGGGAACAATAATAACAGAACACTGAGAGATTATGCTGCTCCCTCTATTCATAGGCTACAATCAGGAATTGCTAGACCAAATGTAGAAGCCAATAATTTTGAGATTAAGCCTGCTTTACTTTCTATGGTTCAACAACATCAGTTTGGTGGTTCTCCTCTTGAGGACCCCAACATGCATCTTGCTATATTCTAAAAGTATTGTGATACATTAAAAATTAACAATGTTTCTACTGATGCTATCAATTTGAGATTGTTTCCTTTCTCTTTAAGAGATAGAGCGAGAGCATGGCTTTACACAATACCTTCAACTTCCATAAGGACATGGGGAGAATTGTCACAAGGCTTCCTTTCAAAGTACTTCCCTCCTTCCAAGACAACTCAATTGAGGAATCGGATAACAAGCTTCATGCATAAGGATGGAGAATCTTTATATGAGGCTTGGGACAGATTCAAAGAGTTGCAGAGAATGTGTCCATATCATGGCATAGAGACTTGGGATTTAGTTTATACATTCTATAATGGACTGAACTACAACACAAGGCTCACAGTTGATGTTGCGGCTGGAGGGGCTATAATGAACAGAGGAGTTGAAGATGCCATGAACCTCCTGGAAGACATGACAATGAATCACCATCAATGGCCTTCAGAACGAGGTACACCTTCCAGGCAGTCAGGTAAACTTGAACTTGATACTTTAACTGCTGTTGCTGTGAAGGTGGATACTTTAACTAGGAAGATTAACTCTTGGGCTATGTTCTGTTGGATGAAATCCACAGTAGAAAGTATGGAAAATGCATTGAATCCAGATGGAAAGCCATCTAGATTCATTGCATTTTTCATCCTTTCCACTATGGATTCCATCCAACAGAACATAGCCTTGGTCTGTAAATTCTATGGATGCTAATTCTTTGTCTTGTGAGATGTGTGGAGTTGCAGGCCATGTAGGTACAGAATGCTAGTTGGGAGATGGTCAATTAACTCAAAGTCATCCTAAACATATTCATGCAGGATTGCGTAACCACCCAAACTTCTCATACCGAACTACGCAACCAGTGCAACAAGGGCAAGCGCCACCACAAGGTCAGCATTCACAAGAAAATTTTAGACAGCCTCCACAGGGAAGTTATAGACAACCACCTGGGTTTCAAGCTAGAAACTATAACCCACCTCAAAAGCCAAACATGAACTCTTCACTTGATTCATTCATGGCAAACCAGAGTAAACAGATTGAAGGTCTAACTGAGATAATGAAACTCATGATGTCAAGAATGGAAACCTTAGAGACCCATAACAAAATTCTAGAAAATCAGCTAGCCCAGCAAGTTAGCTCATCCTCCAGAGCACTAGGGAAACTTCCATCACAACCTGAAGTAAACCCGAGGGAGCATTGCAATGCAATCTCCACTCGAAGTGGCAAACAACTTGAAGATCCCAAGATGCCAACTAATGATAGAAGAGAATATGCAATATCAGACATAGGAGACATGAACCATGAGACAACACCTGTAACACATGAGTAGACTAAGGAAGAACGGCCCTATGTGGGGCCGCTAGATTACAAACCTCCAATCCATTTTCTGCAGAGTATTGTCAAAGCCAAACTAGACAAACAATTCGGTTAGTTTTTAAAAGTTCTTAAGAAACTCTATATTAACATACCTTTTATTGATGCCCTATTGCACTTACTGAGGAGTGTAGCATGATCATACAGAACAAACTCCCCTAGAAACTCAAAGATCCAGGTAGCTTCTCTATACCCTACCAGATTGGGGAGATGACTTTCCAGCGAGCTTTATGCGACTTGGGAGATTTGAAGAGCACTAATATTTCTTTATAGCTGATAGACATATCAATCTGCCATCCCATCGATTTCTTGGACATACCAATAAAAGTTGGTGATTATTTTGTTCCTACTAATTTTGTTGTCTTATAAATTGATGAGGATGACAGGCTCCCTATTATTCTAGTGAGACCTTTTCTTGCTACGGCTGGTCTAGTCATCGATGTCAAAAATGGGAAACTGGATTTGAACATCAGTGACAATGTTGTACAGTTTGATTTATCTGACTCTTTGAAAAAACCTTCTCTTGCAGGTACATACTGCAGTGTGGACATTGTTGAGAAAGCCGTGCGGCACATTGAGCCTTATAGGAGAGAGGTGGATCCGCTTGAGTTGAGCTTGGTTAATGCTGAAGAACACGATATTAAGGAGAAAGCCAAATAGTACATTGCGCTTCTGGACTCGGACCCAATCATGGAATATGCATATATAGGGCTGGAAGCTACACCTAAGGATAAATATGAAGAACAAGGGCCAAAAAAATTCGAATTCAAAAGCCTACCCAGCACATTGAGATACAAATTCTTATGTGACAATTCTACATAACCGGTGATAGTTAGTGCTGAATTGAGCAAAGAGCAAACTAAACTCCTCTTGAGAGAACTTCGTCTTCACAAGAAGGTAATCGGCTATTCACTTGATGATATTAAGGGAATTAACCCTTCGATTTGCATGCACAGGATCCTACTTGAGCAGGATAGCAAGCCTTTAGTGGAATTCCAACGCCGACTAAACCCATCCTTGAAGGACGTTGTGAAGAAGAAGGTTCTTAAACTTTTGGATGTAGGAGTCATATACCCCATATCAGACAGTTCTTGGGTGAGTTCGGTACATGTTGTACCAAAGAAGGGAGGTATTTGAAGGGTCCCTAATATAAGGGGGTGAAACCCTAAACATGCGCATCTAGCAAGCATGGCGGAAAGAGGGTTTCTAGAAGATCGCATATGATAACCATATGATCAAC
>JANTFE010008265.1:1359-11460 GCA_027562315.1 Costus pulverulentus
ATTTGGACAAGGAGCTCTCGGCCAAGCAATCATCTCCTCATCCCTACCACTCGAGAAGGATACTTGTAGATCCTTGCTAGCACAAGGAGATTCAAGGAGAAGCCATCTACACCTTGTGTGCGTACCATTTGGAGGAGAAGCGCTTGAGTCTCTTCTTCCTTGACTCCATCCAAGCAATGGCTTTGGTAAGAATTGATTCTTTGATTCTTGTTTGCAATCGCATGGAAAGTTGATCATATAATATGCAAAGATCCTAGAAACCCCCTTCCGCTGCATGAAAAACTCCATATGCGCCTATCTAGGGTTTCACTCCCCCAAGAAGGGGACCCCCTTTCACCATGATCATATGATTTTTCTTAAAGTAGAAAAATTAAACTTTCTTTCTCCTATTCTCTTCATCAATTTATTTTGGATTTTTGGATTATTTTTCTTGGTTGATTTAAGATCAAAGGCGCACGTGATTTCTTCAAGTAGGACGGGCATTGTGTCTTCGGACTGGCCAAGTCTCTTGATCTGACAAAATTGCTAGCCGAAAGGATCCATAAAATCACCTTGAAAAATTAATCACCGATAACTAAATGATTTGTGATAAAAGGATGAGGAAAAGATACTTGTTTTATGAGAAACTAAAATTTAAGATTTTAGGTTTTATATGAGCATGTTGAATTGCATGAGTAAGTGCCTTGAATGTGCATGATGTTGTGATCATGAGTCAAGCCCCTTGCATGCCTGTGATGTATCTTTGTGAGGCCTGCGTGCCGCTTATCTTTTTTGCTTTTACTTAAGATGAAGATTAGGGGTGCATCCACTTGGAGCATGCTGCTTGGTGGCGCATCTTGGATGGTGGCGCAACAAGCACCATTGCTTGGCTTGGTGGTGCATGGGGCGCAAGATGCATTGGCCGAGCCCTTGGGCTTGTGAGCTATACCTCTTGTGCTCTATGTGGCGCATCTTGCTTGAATGAGGACCTTGGAGACAACCTTGAAGATTAAGCTAGAGGTCGGCTAGGATAGGTCTTGTTTCTGGGGCTTGAAACCTAGGTCAAGAGTTGAACCCCTTCTTGGCATGGGTCGGTTTAATGTCTTGAATAGGCTATGATCACATCATCCCTTTACTGCTTTCATTATCTGCTAAAGCATGTCTGTGATGTTTTATTGTTATGTTATCACTATAGGATCACATGCTTATAATGTTAGACATAAGATAAAACTGAGCTGATGAGACCTCAAAAACCCTCACTAAAATATCAAGTCTAGTAGCCTTCTAATGCGTAGCCCTCATCAAGCTATCGATCAGTGGTGTTGTGAACTGTTTCCCACCCTCGTGGGACACACCCACTTATCTTTAGAAGGTGTGTGGTGGCAATGGTTTCCCATTCTGTTTTAACTGGGCCTGCCTTCGCAAGGAAACTCGTTGGGCCTAGGCATAACGATTAGGAATGGACTTGACTAGAATTTCATATGTGCTAGGCACATGATGAGACTCTAGATACATCATTGAGAGGTTAGGGTTTCATGCTGTATCCAGCCCTCGTTGGACAAGAAATGCCTAGACTGTCTCGATAAGGGGAATTGCTTAGAGCAATCGGCCGGCGAGCCCACCTTAGGAAGCATGGGTCACTTTATGCATCTCATCCCACCCTCATGGGACGCGAAGCCTCATGTGGAATAAGGAACCCTTCTCACTAGAAAATCTTAAATTTCCCAATTGACTTTGTGGGTTGTCAATTCGATTAAAATAGTGGGAGCCATGGTCATTTAAAATAAGTCCAGTTTAAATGATCTGAAGATAGTACTGATATGCTATTTCTTAGTTATTGTAGAACAATGGCTACAAACATTGGCGGATTAACACTGTGATCCCTTCTTGAGAAGGGTAAGTTGGTCGGATCCAACTTTATGGACTGGTATCGGAACTTGAGGATAGCCCTCAAGCTCGAGAAGAAGTTGTATGTCCTTGAGCAGCCTCTTCCTACGACTCCTGCGCCTAATGCCAGAGCGGCAGACAGGGATGCTTTTAGAAAGCATCAAGATGACTCTGGAGGTAGCATGTCTCATGCTTGGCACTATGGCACCTGAACTTTAGGTGCAGTATCAGGAGCAAAATGCTTTTCAGATGATAACTCATCTGAAACAGATGTTTGAAGCTTAGGCCAAGACTGAGAGATATGATACCGCCAAAGTAGTCTTTCGGTGCAAGTTATCTGAAAGTGCACCAGTGAGACCCCATGTTCTCAAGTTAATTGGGAATGTGGATCATCTCAGGAGACTGGGACACAACTTAGATAACGAGCTGGTTGTGGATCTTTTTCTGCAGTCCCTGCCCCCTAGCTTCAGTCCGTTTATTATAAACTTCAACATAAACCAAATTGAGTGCACAAGGGAGGAACTACTAAATATGCTCCAGATAGCTGAGCGTGAGAAGGGTAAGACCAAGCCCAATTCTGTTCTTTTGGTCCCTGCGACCAAGAAGATAAAGAAGAAGGGCAAGGCACGTGCTAAGAGCAGTGCCAAGGGTCCTACCAAGGCACTGAAGAAAAAGGTGAGGAAGTCAAAGGACCAGAGGTGCTTCCACTGTGGCGAGCAGGGCCACTAGAGAAGGGACTGCAAGCAACTTCAGAATGAGGAGAAGAAAGGCTTAGCCTTATCTTCTAGATCAGGTATTTATGTTACCGAAGTCAACCTATCTACTTCTATATCATGGGTATTGGATACCACATGTGGAGCTCATATTTATACAAATATGTAGGGGCTTAAAAGAAGTAGATCGGTACGGGCTGGAGAGATTAACCTACGAGTTGGAAATGGAGCACAAGTTGTTGCTGTTGCTGTAGGAGTTTTGACTCTCTCTCTCCCATCAGGACTTCAATTAGAACTAGAGAATTGCTATTATATACCTTCGTTAACGAAAAACATTATATCTATTCCTTGCTTAGCAAGGAAAGGATTTATATTTGAAATAAAGGAGAACTCTTGTTCTTTTTCGTTTGCAAATATGTTTTATGGGAAGGGCACATTGTGCAATGGCTTATATGTCTTGGACATGAATAGTTCTATTTGCAACATAAATAGTAAAAGGACCAAACTAAGTGGTTCAATTGGTGCCTTCCTATGGCATTGTCAATTAGCCCATATAAACAATAACCGCATTCAACAACTCCATGCAAATGGATTATTAGACTCAAGTTCCTTGGAGGAATTTGATACATGTGAACCTTGTTTATTAGGGAAAAATGACAAAGGCACCCTTCGCCAAAATTGATGAGAGGGCACAAGGTTTGCTAGATCTAATACATACTGATGTGTTTGGGCCATTCAATAAACAAGCCAGAGGAGGACACATCTACTTCATTACTTTTACTGATGACTTCAGTAGGTATGGTTATGTCTACTTAATGAGACATAAATCTAAATCATTTGAGAAATTCAAGGAGTTCAAGAATGAAGAAGAAAATCAGCTTGGTAGATCCATTAAAGCTCTTCAATCTGATCGAGGCGGAGAGTACCTGAGTGGTGAGTTCCTTGACTATCCTAGGGAGTGTGGGATCCTATCTCAACTCACTCCTCCTAGAACACCTCAATGGAACGGTGTGTCTGAGAGGAGAAATCGAACTTTGTTGGACATGGTTCGATCAATGATGAGTCATGCAACTCTACCACCCTCATTCTGGGGTTATGCACTTGAGACAGCTTCTCTTATACTGAATAATGTTTCATCTAAGAGTGTCTCAAAGATTCCATACGAGGTATGGAGTGGGAGACGACCCAATCTCTCTTTTATCAGGATCTGGGGATGTGAGGCTTATGTCAAACGTCAGGATTCTAGCAAGCTAGAACCCAGATCTGATAAATGTATTTTTTGTGGGGTATCCTAAGGAAACTAAAGTATACTACTTTTATGTTCCCAACGAGAACAAGATATTTGTTGCTCGGGTCACTGTCTTTCTGGAAAAGGAATTTCTCATGAAAGAAGCTAGTGGGACCAAGTTTGAATTGGATGAGGTCCAAGTGCAACCACAAGAGAGAGAGGTGGAACCTGAGCCACCTGCACCAGTTGCTGGGCAACTTGAGGCTCAGACACAGGTCCCACGTTGGTCTGGGAGGATTCGTCATGTACCCGAGAGGTATGGGTCGCTGCCGACCCAACACGATGAGATCTTCATCATTGAAGATGAACCCAGGACTTATGATGAGGCGGTCAGTGGACCGGACTCCGAGAGATGACTTGAGGCCCTGCGGTCCAAGATGTATTCCATGTCAGCTAACCAAGTCTGGGATTTGGTTGAGCTGCCTGATGGTGTAAAACCCATAGGCTGTAAATGGGTCTTCAAGAGGAAGACTGACATGGATGGCAATATAGTTACCTATAAGGGTAGACTAGTGGTAAAAGGATTCAAACAAATCCACAGGGTGGATTACGATGAAACCTTCTCGCCAGTTGCCATGATCAAATCCATTCGAATTCTGCTTGCTATAGATGCATATCACGACTATGAGATATGGTAGATGGATGTTAAGATAACATTCCTTAACAGAAAGCTGACAGAGGATGTGTATATGACACAGCCTGATGGATTCATTCATCCTGCAGAGGCCAATAAGATCTGCACGCTAAAGAACTCCATTTATGGATTAAAGCAAGCATCTCGAAGTTGGAATCTTCGGTTTGATGAAGCTGTGAGAGAATAAGGCTTCATCAAAAGTGAAGATGACTCCTATGTATATAGAAAATTTAGAGGGAGCTTGGTGACTTTTCTGGTCTTGTATGTCGATGACATACTGCTCATCGGAAATGACATCCCTTGTCTTCAGTCTGTGAAGACATGGTTGGGGAAGTGTTTCGAGATGAAGGACTTAGGGGAGGCCGCCTATGTCTTAGGCGTGAGGATCTACCAGGATAGATCCAAGAGGATCCTCACCCTTAGTCAGAGTACATACATTGATAAGGTCCTTGAGAGGTTCTATATGGAGCAATCCAAAAGAGGATACCTTCCAGTGAGACATGGCATTACTCTCTCAAAGAGCCAGTGTCCCACCACGCAAGCTGAGAGGGATCACATGAGTGACATGCCTTATGCTTCGGTAGTGGGCTCAATCATGTATGCAATGTTGTGTACCAGACCAGATGTGGCTTATGCTATGAGCATAACCAACCGATACCAATCCAATCCGGGTCTACAGCACTGGGTGGCTGTAAAGAACATCCTTAAGTATCTGAGAAGAACTAAGGATCTGTTCTTGGTCTCTGGGGGATAGGAAGAGCTCAGTGTCCAGGGCTACACTGATGCGTCATTCCAGTCTGACCCTGACGACTTCAGATCGCAGGCCGGCTATGTGTTCAAGATGAATGGAGGTGCTGTATACTGGAAAAGCTTCAAGCAATCCACCATAGCTGATTCTACAACTGAAACCGAGTATGTTGCTGCTTCTAAGGCAGCCAAAGAAGCTGTTTGGATAAGGAAGTTCATATCTGATCTTCAAGTGGTTCCAACTGCTGTGGATCCCATTGAGCTCTATTGTGACAACATTGAAGCCATTGCACAGGCAAAGGAACCACGGTCTGATCAAAGGTCCAAACACATACTCAGGAGATTTCACCTGATAAGAGAGATCATAGATCGGGGTGATGTCAAGATTATCAAAGTCGATACAGAGAAAAATCTAGCAGACCCACTGACCAAGGCTTTGGCGCAGCAGAAGCATGATGGTCAAACTAGAGATATGGGGTTGAGATTCCTCCACCTCTAGGTCTTAGTGCAAGTGGGAGATTATTGCTGTATATGCCCTGAGACCTATATTTGGTCAAACGTTGTACTACTTCACTATGATATTTATATCATTCTGGCATTATCATTATCTATGTTTGTTTACATCTATGACAATGTACTTACATGATAATGTCCCTGGAGACAGATTGGATCTGTGCTCAAAAGATTGTCCCCAGTCGATATACCTTAGTGGATAAGGAACAGCTATGGTACTTATAAGACTAGTATATGGGCTGGTTAGGCACGGGGTGCTAACGCAGACATATGAGTATATCAGTGGTGGATATACTAGACCGACCCGTTGTGAGGCTATGACTTAGTGTCATGAGTTATTCTCACAAGTGATAGGAGATGCATTGATCCTTAGACTTGAGGTCATTGACTCTTCTATATGGTTAGGGACGTGCTTTGATGCAACCCAACACCTTGCCATAATTGGGAGGTCATAACAGTTGTTATTGAGCATGTCACGACCCATATGAGAAGATCAATTGACAGATAAAGAATTTGCCCCTTCCTTGTGGAAGTATGATATCCATGGAGGTCCTCTATGGTCTATTACTGAAAGTGTATGGCCATACCCAAGTAAAGACCTGATTTAGTCATAGCCATGTGATTGGATGAAAACAAGTGTTGACACACTTGTCCAATCAGATATCAGTTTGGCAAATGGACTGTAATGTATCTGTACCTGTTGCGATGATCGGGATGTCGATGTCGATATCCATTCTGAAGACTCGGGTAGCAGCGATGCACTGCTAGGTGCCACTCACTGCTTGTGGTGATCTTAGGTCAGCACTGCTAATGTCAGTGGAACCTACAGGGTCACACACCAAGACACTTGAGTTCTCGTATTGATCGGGAAGCCTTATGATCGAGTTATTGGATAACTCGGATCTATTTTGGAGATTTCATCAGCGCCAATGGGCCTGATGAGATGGAAGAAACTTATTGGAGCCAACTTCTGTTTTTGGCATATTGGCCGAATTAAACATGGTTAACCTCATTTGACCTTGGGTTAAGTTGGATTAGATCCAATAGCTTGGTTAACATGGGTAATGGACATTGGGCTAGGCCCATTGCTAAGTTGGTCTCACTAATAAGTTGTCATGAAGAGAAGAAGGGCTAAAAGGGTATAATGGGCACAAATCTTCTTCCTTAGGCGCCTATGGGCATAATGGGGAGAATTGAGAAAGTTTGCTTCATTTAGAAGCAATATGCACCTCCCCCCTTATCCCTTATGGTATGAATGCCTATATGGTATTACTTGGGGCACAAGTCAAGGCCTTTGCGCACAAGGGAAGGCTTGGGCGAATAAGGAAGGGTTGAATGAGAATTATGGAAATGTCTTGGAGACTTTCCTTACCTCAAACCTTCTCATCCTAGCCGCCCACTTGTCTTGATCCAAGCCCTTCATGAACCGCCTCTTGCTCTATTAATAGGACCCCTTGTCGCCCCTCATGGATGATGATTTTTGTGAGTAGCACTCCGTGGAGGCGTATGCACGTAGGAGGGGCAAGAGCAAGGGTTCAAAAGGCGCAATCTTCTCTTCCTCCAAACCCTAGCCGCAAGTGTGCATCTCCTCTTCTCTTCTTGGCGTGAGAAGGCTTGAAGTTGGCGGCTTCTCAATCTCCTCTTCTTAACCCTTGGCGCATATACCTTGGAGGTGGCGCAAGGTTGAAGGAAGTGAATAAAAGGTGTGGATCTTCTTCCCGAGGCTAGCACCAAGCGCGGAAGAAGAGAGCTCGAGGAGTCCGTGTGTGTGAGACTGCAGAGGGTGAACATGTGGGCGCCTATCTCGACATCTGCATCTCTTTGCTCGCTTAAGGTACTTCCTATCTCATTGTGTCGACTCCCACGCATGCGATCTTCACTAGGTTTTTGGGACTGGCCTGTTTCAGGGACATTATTTCATTGCGTATGTAATCTCTGTATTGCCAAAAATTGTAAAATGTCCCCGGGGTTTCCCAACAGCCCCCCAAGAAGTGCTTGTTTATGGTCATTAGCTCGACCATAGTGTTATTCATAGATCATAATGTATATGTAAACACCAAGGAATTCATAACATAAAGCGTCAGAAAATGATTTCAAGTCTATTTTTCCTTCATTAGTTACCTTGGTTGCTTCCTTATGCAGATTTTTCAAATTGTACCTTGTTTAGGATGACCGATTTAGTTGAATCAAGGAGTATAACAAAAGGTTGAGCTTTTTCATTGTCCTTCACCTTCTCTTCAGCTACAAAACAAATATCTATAGGATCCTCAAGCAATTTGTCAATCATAGCGAGGTTAACCACTTCCTCAATAACATCAATATTATGGCAAGACCCTGCAAAATAAGGTATATTTTCAAGTAGTTTCACATGTTCTATCTCCTCTTTTGATAGTTCTGGTTGAAATGTCTCAGGAGATCTAATCTTAGTATCATGTACAGGCATTCTAGGCTCCTCAAGTTGTTTCCCATTGCAAGTTATATTTGTATTACAACATTCACTCGGGTTATATCAAGTTGAGATGGGAGTTTACTAGAGGCTCTTATAGAGATGCTAGCTTGATTAGCCAATTGGGTTTCCAACATCTTATTGTGGGCTTCGATAACATCTAGTCTAGATTTTAGTTGCCTAATGCCTTAACAAACACACTCAAATTTCTTGGTTTGTGCAAACAAAGTTTCTAGTAGTGACTCTAGGTTAGACCTTTGTGGTGACACAAATTGCCTCAGTTGAAATTCAAGAGGTTACCCATAGGTAGGTTGAGGAATTGTGTTGGGATTGTTCTCAAAGGAAAAATTTTCATAGTCCCACCAACTTGGATTGTATGTATTGGAATATGGGTCTAACTGTGGTCTAGGGTTGAGATTTCAAGATGTGTTGGCTTGCTCTCCAAAAGGTTCAGGTTGTGAGATTCCTAATTGGCATTCACCGAAGTTGTGTCCTGGAATTCCACAAAATTCATAATAAGTATTAGTCGCTTCAACTGAATTGACAATAAAGGAATCAAACTTTCATGATAAATAGTCTACCTGTGCATCTAACAAGCTCAATTCGTGAAAATCATACTTACTTAGAGATGTCGCTCTATATGAGTTAACTCTCTCAACTAACCATTGACTGTGATTGACGGTCATATCCTCCAATAGGTTCATGGCATCATCCATAGTCTTGTTCATCAAAGTCCCGCCAACAGCTGCATCAACAATAAGCCTCGTGTTATAATTTAGACCATTATAAAAAGTGTGAACAATTACCCATTTTTGAAGTCCATGATGTGGACATATTCTTTGAAGTTCTTTAAATCTATCCCATGCTTCATAGAGTGATTCCCCATCTTTCTACATGAAACTTGTAATCTGAATCCTCAACTTAATTGTCTTACTAGGAGGGAAGTATTTAGACAAGAAAGATTGTGAAAGCTCTTCCCATGTTCTGATTGATGCAGATGGTATAGTGTACAACCACTCTCTAGCCTGATCCCTAAGAGAGAAAGAAAATAGTCTTAGAGTAATTGCATCAGTAGAAACACCATTAATCTTAAAAGTATCACAATATTCCAAAAATACGGCCAAGTGCCTGTAAGGGTCTTCTAGGGGAGAGCCTCCAAATTGGTTCTGTTGAACCATCGACAGTAGTGCAGGCTTCATATTAAAATTGTTGCCTTCTACATTCGGGCGAACAATGCCCAATTATAAATGTTTTATAGATGGAGCAGCATAATCTCTCAAAGCCTTGTTGTTCATATTTCCAATAGCCAAAGGTACTCGGGCATTCTCTAGATTCAAAGATAAAGGCTTCAAAATCTTGGTCATACAAATCACCTGTTGTTAAGCTTCTTTGCAAAAAATATTAATTAGACACAATGATAAAGCTTAAGATAGGAAATAGTAGAAATAAACAAAATAAAAATAAAAAGTAAGTAGAAGAAAATACTTATTCTAGTAAATATCAGAAATTTGTTTATATTGACCGAAGCTCCCCGCAATGGCACCAAAAACTTGATACGCACCGCAAGTGCATGGTGTTATCGAAGTAATATAAAAGATTGTTGATCCCACATGGAGCTAGGTCAAGTACCAACTATTCTGATATTTAGAAGCTACGAAATCCAAGCTTTTCTGTTTTGGAAATAAGGTTAACAAACTCAACAATAAATAAAATAGGAAAATCAATGATAAAAATACGAATGGTGACTATTTGAGAGATATTAGGACAATGGAATTCACCACATTGACTGTCACATCCCGTTATCTTAACCCCAAACAAGCAACACCAGTCATGAAAGATACAGGATGTTATCATACAAGATCGATGCACATGCTAGGTAAAACCAAGTTCAGGA
>JANTFE010008301.1:0-27356 GCA_027562315.1 Costus pulverulentus
CTTGGGCTGATATGGTATTTGGGCAATTATGGAAAGGTTGAATGAAGTTTATGGTAAAGTCTTGGAGACTTTCCTTACATCAAACCTCCTCATCCTAGCCCTACACTTTTCATGATCCTAGCCCTTGCCCTAACTGCCTCTTGCCCTATATATGTGACCCTAGCCACCCCCTCTTGAGTGAAAAAAAATCCTTGAAGGCGTGAACACAAGAAGAGGGGCGAGAGTTAGGAGCAAGGGCGCAATCTCTTCCTCTTCCATCAAGTGGCCGCAAGCTTCTCCTTCCTTTCCTCTTGGAGCAAGGAGCTTTGGTGCTTGGCGGCTTGGCTTGGTTGCTTCCTCTCTTGGCGCACCTTTTTCTCTTGGTGGCGCAAGGTGGTTGGGGCATCTCCCTAAGGCTTGGATCTTCTTCCCGAGGCTAGCATCGGGCGTGGAAGAAGAGGACTCGAGGCATCCGTGTGTGTGAGACTGCAGAGGGCGCACGCTTGGGCGCGTATCACGACATCGACCTCGTCTTGCTCAGAGGTATTATCTAACTCATCATGTCGACTCTCTTGCTTGTGATCTTCACTGGGTTTTTGGGACCGGCCTGTTTCAGGGACATTCTTCCGCTGTGCAATGTATGTATGTATGTCTATGTCTCTAAAAAATTGTAAAATGTCCCCGGGGTTTCCCAACACTCCTTTGCGTGATCTCTTGCCAGATTTCTGCCTTAGAATTGAATATCGCCGTTGTCGCCGCCTCCCTTTGTTTTCGTGTCCAGAAGCCCACGAAACCCTTCAAAAACCCTTCCTTTTCTAGTCTAATCAGTATAGAACCCATATAGGAAGGTTTCTGCAAGGTTTGATTAAATTCTGGTATAATTTGTAGTCGAATCGAATGAAAAACCAAAAGGGCGGATGTTTTCACGGTCCGTGATGAGTTTATGGCCACGACCGTAAATGTCTCTTTGTGTACAGCACTTAAGTCATAGAAATATTCACGACACGTGATGGATTCACGACTTCGGCCGTGAAAGTTTCTGTGCATTCCAACACTTAGCCGTTTTTTTGCCCGTTCGAACTTAGAATTAGGGTCGGACCAATAATTACGGCAAATGCCGTGAAAGTTGCATTCTTCACCCTTTTCACTCCAAATTTGACGTGTAAGCTCGTGATCTCCTTAGGAATCATATTATGGCTTCAAATCTCCCAAAATCCATCATTTTTGTGCCATTTTACCAACATTTTCATTAAAACCAATAAAAGTTAATATTCTGAAGCAAAAATACTAAAAATAGCACAAAACCATTCAATTAAGCTCAAAATATGATTTAAAATATAGGCAAAAATATGGTGTAAATGCAACGAATCAGAAACCCTAGACTTAGAATTTTGCTTGTCCTTATGCAATACATCAATATGAATAAAGAATGTAAAGATAAGAAACACTCATTTGTTTTTGCCTCTAATAACATTCTTAGTCCACAAATTAAGTAATCAATCTTTCAAACTCGGGTAATTCAAGAAAAATCATAATAGAGATAAATTCTCAAGAGGTTACAATCCAAGAAAGATAAAATTCACAATTCAAGTTAATATTCATTCAACACATACTAAATATCAAATACTTTCAACTTAATAAATCTATCTCACTCAATAGACAAAAATTAATTTCAAGAATCTCGGTGATGTTAAAGATAAGAGATTTTTAAAGCAATTTGGTCTTTTAACTGTTATGTGTCATAACATTGTTTAAAGTATACCACGGAGTAGTACAATATAACTCATAGTCTCAATCATTAAAGTCAGCGGAGTTGTCTACTCAACCTACAACTTTCTCTTTTTCTCCATTTTTTTCCTTTTTTTTTCATTATTAGACTTCAACTCATGTCTTAGGTACCACTGCCAAATTTAGCAGTGCCAAGTAGAGGAGTCTTTTCTCTTTTCTCTTTTTTTTTATTTCTAGAGAAAGTCGGTTAGTGGCATGGTATTTAAGTCATTATCAATACTTGATTGCAACAGACTTAAAGTATACCACATCGTGATATAATATAACTCATGACTTTAGATTTCTCAACTAGAGGAGTTGGAGCAAATCTCAGTTAAATAAATATCACAATTTTTCTATTCATAAAAATTTCTATCAAGCATAAATAGATAAATTAAACTTCAAGTAACAAGACACTATGCATGTGTCGTATGAACATATAACAATTCATATATGTATTTTATCAATATCAGAATTGAATTTACTCAACAATTTAAGTCTATATGAAATTTCAAAAATTTCCTAATTCATCAAATCATTCACTCAATATGTTTCCTAAGTTTAAAATTAAGGACAGAACAAATTTAATTATCCTTAACAATCATAAACATTCAAAATTCATATCTATAAAGCTTTGAAGAAAAAGCAATATATGAAGGACACCCTAGACTTAAGTTGTTGCATATACATGAACATTAAAATTAGTGAATGACATATTTCAAAAAAATTTTGCAAGAGTCCCCTTTAATATATGAGCGAAACCCTGTACACTTATATCAAAAAAATGAGAACATGACTTAGAAAAATCTAGAAACTATGTCACATCAAAGATAATCATATTTTACAATGTAAACAAGTTTCAACCATTAAATATCTTCATGTTTCACTATCAAAATCATATTTAACCCTACTCACAAAGAAATGTCATCATCATGGTCGGTATATGATTCTTGGCTGCACCCGTGATTGTTTCGATCGTCATCTATCTTTCAAGTAAAAATCTTCTAAAACTTCCTACCCAAAAAACCACTTATTAAAAGATTTTCTATCAATAAAAATTCATCAATACATGCTGCAAAAATTTATTAAAATTTAAAGAGAATTAAAAACTAAAACTAAGAGTGGTAAAAATCAAAAATTTGGGTTGCCTCCCATAAAGCGCTTGTTTAAGGTCATTAGTTTGGCCAATGCTTCATGTCATGGTGGAGTTGGTGAGTCTGTGCCATAGTAGAGAGCATATAATCTTCTTCTTTTCCTCCGTCTCAAGAGTGTGTCCACCAAATATATCCAGTTAAGCAGGTGGATCCATGCCACAGTAACTAGTACATGCATACAATAACAAAAGTTAAAGTCATGAAAAGAATAATCAATAATTTTTCTATATTTATCAAAGAGTAATATCATGCATTCTTCCTTTAGGTATATATCGGCAATTGGAAGAAGATTAGAATTAAAATAAAAAATTTCATACCTTGGATTGTTCAAGAAGTTTTCAAATTTTATTTTTGACTTTTCACTTACCTCAATGCCAATGTGATCAATAATCTCGTGTGTTATCTTCTTTTGGGTACCTGTGGTAGCATTTGAATCAAATAATATTTCATCTACCTCATCATCATTATCCTCTCCACTATCTTTAATGCAAATCCCTAATGATTTTTCCTGGAGAAAAGGAATTGATGGTTTCATATGGTGGTGGTGGTATAATATGCACAGGATCCTCTTTCTCATCTTTTTCCTCAATTTCTTTCTCTTTAGTGGGGTATTCCATCATAACACTATCAAATTCACCCCCATCTATCTCACTAGTTCTTTCTTGAGGATCCATAAATTCATTATCCTTCTTTTCACAAGTCTCCAAAAATTCAAATTTTTCATCAAATGTGTCCCAAATATTTGTGTTGCATAACACTTCATTATGTGGGACTAGATGGCTAGTAAAGTGTTGAGGAAGGTAAATCACAATCATCAAAATTTTTAAAATCATTAAAATTTGAAGAAGGTAAATCATAATCTGGAGTCATGACTAATGATTGATCCAATTCTACAAAATTCTTAGATTTATCCTAGATTCCATCCTCTATATCATTTTTATTAGTGCCAAAAAACATAGAATGAATTTTCTCATTTTGTTTTTCCATAGCAGCTAGAGTCTTTTCAAGCATGGCTTTTTGTAGCTGTATATTTTGTGCTAACTCATTTTGTTTTTCCAAAGTAGCTGTATATTTTTCAAGCAAGACTACTAAGTTGGATTCTTCAGGTTCACTAAAGTCTGATTGTGGAATAGAGGCTGGTTCATTCTGATAAAAATAGTTTTCATGGTTCTCCCAACATGGGTTATAGGCACTAGGGCATAAGTTAAAGCATGGAGGGATCCCTAACTGACATTCAGTAAAATGATGCCCTTGACAATCACAAATAATATATTCCAACTTAGAATTTTGCATGCTCATATATTCAGTGTGTGGAGAAAAATAATTTGCCCTTGCTACAAGTGATTGTAATAAATCCGTACCATATTCTCTTGTCTGCATCACCGGTGGCACATACATCTGACCTGACCATTGACATTGGTTAAACATTATTTTTCAGTTTACGCAATAAAATTCAAAAATATATAATTTATAATAGGAAATATAAAATATGAGACAAGTGATTTTTGAGTTCTCCTATTCATGCAACGTGTTAATCCAAAAAGAGGAAAATAAAAAAAACTAACTATACAAAAAAAATTATGAAAAATAAATAAAACAAGAAAAAAAATGAAAACAAAAACAAACAAATAAAAAAAATAAAAATAAAAACAAAAACAAAAATAAATAAATAATAAAAAAAATGTCTAGTCTATAAATCTCACGATTAAATCAATATTGTCTGGCGTGATCCCCGGCAATGGCGCCAAAAACTTGATAGCAATCCGCAAGTGCATGGATTTATCGAAGTAATAAAAAGATATTGTTCCCAATGAGGATCTGGCGGTCAAGTACCGATTACACGATCTATTTATATCTAGAGGAATCAAATCGTAGTTTTTGTTTTGGCAACTTCTAAATACAAATTAAAAGAAACAGAGGTAGGGTTTTTGGCAAAAATCAATTTAGATAGAATCAGGATTTAGGGTTCACCACGTTGACGATTATGAATTTAATAAAAAAAATTCTTTGGATAGAAAATTATAGTTTTGAAAGGGATTTTTCCTAGGGTGCAGATTACCTCCTCTCGAAGCGTAATCCGGTATCTATTTACATTAATTCCCAACACTCGTGACAATTAACATAAATAGATCCATTAAGTTATGTGAAAAACCATGGAATCCTTCAAGTACATCCGAACTACTCTCGTGATCAGATTCATAGGTTTGAAAATAATAGATCTGACGTCGCGATTCACCTCTCGGTCCTTCTCGCGACGTCTCTAATGCAATAAAACTTGGCCAGAGTATTAAAGTGAGATACGCACAATTCTAATCAAATCAAAATCAATAATATTCTTAACAAAGATTCATATAAAAAGATATAATTTAAAAATCAATCAACGGGCTACTTCCTAAATCCCGAAAATAGGGTTTACACGTTCATGTTCAAAGAAAACAGTATGTTCATCGATGAATTCAACATGTAATCTCTCTCAAATAATGCAAGGAGACACTAGGAAAGTATTAAGAACTCTTCCCCTTGATCTGGTGATGAAGATGAAGTGATCAAACCCCTCCTTTGCGTGATATCTCGCCAGATTTCTGCCCTAGAATTGAATCTCACCATCGCCGCCGCTTCCCTTTGTTTTCTTGTCCAGAAGCCCATGAAACCCTTCCAAAACCCTTCCTTTTATAGTCTAATTAGTATAGAACCTATATAGGCAAGTTTCTGGAAGGTTTGATTCAATTCCGGTTTAATTTGGAGTCGAATCGAGTGAAAAACTGAAAGGGCGGACGTTTTCACGGTCCGTGATGAGTTTACGGCCACGACCGTAAATGTGTCTGTGTGTCTAGCACTTAAGTCACATAAATATTCACAGCCCATGATGGATTCACGGCTTCGGTCGTGAAAGTTTATGTGCATTCCAGCACTTAGCGATTTTTTCACCTGTTCGAACTTAGAATTACGGTCGGAGCAATAATTACGGCCAAGGCCGTGAAAGTTGCGTTCTTCACCCTTTTCGCTCCAAATTTGACGTGTCAGCTCATGATCTCCTTGGGAATCATATTATGGCTTCAAATCTCCCAAAATCCATCATTGTTATGCCATTTTCCCTATATTTTTATAAAAACCAATAAAAGTGAACAATATGTGCAAAGTAAAGCAAGGGGCTAAGTGACTCTAGCACTGCTGTCTGTGATGGGCTGGGTGCTGAGGACATGCAAGGAGCTGGGGACGTCCTCTCAGTGCCGATCTCGTCGTAGACACTGGGATACTCCCATGGCATATCGGAGGGAGGATATAAGTCGAATGGTATAGGAGACTCCACGGCTAACATTTGTGTAAGCTCGAATCTCTCCGGGAGTACTCCGTGAACCATCCTATTTCTAGGATATCTAGGAGGCTACGGTCCTCGCACACTCTCCTTCCTCACCGCCTAGAGGGCCTGGTCCTCACTGATTTCCTCGGAGCCAAAATATCGATCAAAGCAATCCAATGTATGCAAATATATCTCCAAAACCCATAATGCTACAGTGACTTCAGAAATCGCCCGTGAAAACTCGGGTGAAAAATTGACCAAAAACCCAATCCAAAAGCTCCAAATCGAAGCTAGAAGTATGCAAATCTTCTGCTCATATTGAAAATCAAGTATAGGAGGAGTTTGCTCACAAATATGTGCAGAAATCGACCACGAATCGTTCAAAAAATGAACTCTGGTGGGTTGGCGGATGAACGGCACTTCTTCACAAAATCCGGTGCATGATCGCCGAAAACCACTCCCTGGAAGTAGGGAAAGGTAAATGGAAAGGTTTCGTCGCCATTAATGGAATGAATGGTCGAAAATCGGCAAATTACGAGCGTGGACGTAAAACCCTAAGTCGCTTGTTAACTTTAAACCATAAGAACTTATAGTCGGAAAGACTTCACGGCTTCAGCTGTAATTCTTCTTCAATGTACAGTCACAGTTATACTTAAAATCACGGCTGCGCGACATTCACGGGTTCTGTCGTAAATGTCGCGTTTTGACCTTGTTCATCACAAGAAAAATCATATAAAATTTCCAAAAAATTATTGCACACAAAACAACGAATTTAGAGTGTTTTTCTTATAGACAAGTTCATCATAACATGCTAATAAAATTGGTTAAAAATTCAAAGCTAATAAACTAATCACCAAAAAATCAAAGCATAAAGACAAATTGCTGAAATTAACAAAATTCAGAGCCTCTGGGTTGCCTCCCATGTAGCGCTTATTTAAGGTCCTTAGCTTGACCAAAACAATGTTCATTGTCCTTCAGGTGGATAGGAGGCGCAGTGAATAATAGGTAGTATTTGTTCTTCATGCCTTTCCAGATCGTTACATGGGATTAATTTTAAAGCTGGAGATAATTCCCATGTTCCATCTTTCATCTTTTTGTCCTGCTTATACTTTGTCAGATATTCTAAGGGACATCTATCAATTTCAAAAATATTTTCTTCATCGGATTTATCCTCCTTCACTTCAAGGGATTGGCGGTAACCTGCAAAATAAAGATTCTTAGCCCATAAAGAAAAATCATAAACCAATTTGTTGTCATTTAAATTCAATGTTAACTTCTCATGCAGCATATCTATTATAGCTCCTGTACTTGCCAAAAATGGTCTACCAAGAATAATAGGTGATTTAGTGTCTTCTTCCATTTTAACAATCATAAAATCAGTCAAGAAAGAAAACTTATCAACTTTAACAGACACATTCTCTAAAATTCCTAGAGGTTGCTGAACAGAACCATTAGCAAATTGAAGACAAATTTCAGAAGGTTTAAATTCTCCACTACCTACCTTCTCAATCATATCTGAAGGCATCAAACTAACACTCGATCCTAAGTCACATAAAGCATTTTCAACATAAAACTTACCAACTTGGCAGGGAATTGAAATGTCTCTAGGATCTCTTACCTTTGTTATTTCTATGTCCATACTTACCTGGTCACCTTTCACTTCAGACGCCTTGATATCAGATTTTCCCCGATCTACTCCAAATAGCCTATGGGAAAAGGGACAGGCGGAACATACGCAGGCGGACCAACATATTTCAGCTCCTCCCCTTTCTCCTCACAGTTTTCTAATTCAAGAGCAGTGTCCTCAAGTTTATCCATAGAACCCTCGATAGACTCTCCAGGTGTGTCATTGTTTTTTCCACTCACAATAGTGACCGCATTACAATGCTCCATCGGATTCATCTCAAGTTGTCCTGGAAGTTTCCCTATGGGCCTACTAGAAGAACTCGCTTGCTGAGCTATCTAGTTCTCCAGCATCTTGTTGTGGGTAGCCAAGGCATCCACATGAGATGTTAACTGCTGGATAGCATCAGCGAGGTCATCAGTGCTTTTCTTCTGTTGCATAACAAATCCTTTTATGGTCTCCAAGTTTGACTTCTAGGGTTATCCATACTGTCTTGATTGAAAGCCCAGTGGTGGCCTATTATTCTACTGAGGATACTGAGGAGGTGCTTGCCCTTGGTTCTTCTTGTAGGACAAGTTGGGGTGCATCCTCCATCCTGGATTGTAGGTTGCAAAATATGGGTCATTCACTGGTCTCTGATTGAAATTACCCAAGGCATTAACTGGCTCCTGATTAGAGTCTTCTTTAGATGAAGCTATAAATTGACAGTCGATGAATTGTGCCTTGTTACACCACACACTTCACAGGAAACTACATTAATAGCAACTAAGGGAAAGGAAAAATAATTTAACTTTTGTGCTAATAGATCTACCTTTGCCGTAAGAGATGTCATGGAATCGTTATGATACTTACCAAACCCCGTGGAAGTAGTACCTTGCTCACTCTACTAGTGGTTATGGTTCATGGCCATATCCTCAAGTAGAACGGTCGCCTCTTCCACGGCTTTGCGCATGATTGTTCCTCTAGCTGGAGTGTCTACCATCAACTTGGTATTATAATCAAATCCATTATAAAAGATGTTGATTTGAACCCATGTTGGAGTCCATGGTGTGGGCACATACGCTGGAGCTCCTTGAAGCGATCCCAGGCGTCATATAGTGATTCTCCCTCTTGTTGTGCAAAACATGTGATCCTGTTGTGCAGCTGAACAGTCTTGCTAGATGGGAATTATTTGTTCAGAAAAGCTCTGGAAAGCACGTCCCACGTAGTAATAGATCCTGCTGGTAGCGAATATAGCCAAGCTCTCGCATGGTCCCTAAGAGAAAAGGGAAACAATCTTAGTCTTATAGCGTTAGATGAAACTCCATTAACTTTAACAGTATCGCAATATTCTAAAAAGACAGCTAGATATAGATTAGGGTCCTAATTTGGGGATCCCCCAAATTGATTTTGCTGGACCATCGTCATCAATACTGGCTTAAGCTCAATGTTGTTCACCTCTACATTAGGTCAAACTATGCTTGAATTAAACCCTTGTATGTTCGGTACTGCGAAGTCCCTCAAAGATTGGTTGTTTGCCGCCATTACTCCTTCTTCATAAATCTCTTGAGTGTGAAACTGCAATCTCCTTCGAAGGCGAAATGTACGCTCAATTTCTGGGTCTACTGGAACTATAGTACCTGTACGAGAATTTCTAGGCATACAATGTGTAAGTCAATATAGAAAGTAAGATAATAATGAAAATGGAAAGAAAAGAAAAAAACCAATGCTAAATCAAAAGAAGAAAAAGTGCCTAGTCTCCAAACTTATCTAGTAGTCAATATTAACTTATTGTAATCCCCGGCAATGGTGCCAAAAACTTGATACGTTCCGCAAGTGCACGGAATTATCGAAGTAATAAAAAGATATCATTCCCAACTAGGATTACGTAGTTAAGTACTGACTCTTCAACTTGTTTAAATCTAGGCAAAACGAATGATGGTTGTGTTGAACTTCTAAGCACGAACAATTCAAAAGCAACGTTAAGAAGGATTCAAATTCTAAAAGATCAGGATGTCATGGGTTCACCACACTGACAATTATGAATTATTTAAAGATCACTCAATCAATAGAAAATAACTATCATGAAAGGAACTTTTCCTAAAGTACATACTACCTCCTCCCAGAGCGTAATACGGTGTTTAATTAAGTTAACTCCCTACTCTCGTGACAGTTAACCTAACCAAACCCATTAAGTTCCATGAAAAGCTGGTTAAATCCTTTAGACAAATCCAATCTACTCTTGTGATAGGATTTGTAGGTTCGATTGAAATAGATCGGACGTTACGATTCACCTCTTGGTACTTCTCGCAACATCTAATACTCAATTATACGTGGCCAAGGAAAATTATGAAATAAACATGAATTCAGTCAAATCATGATAATAAATTCATATAGAGAGTAGGAATATAGATCAATTCAAAATTGTCAGTGGGCTCAGCCCTTAATCCCGAAATAAAAATCTACTTACTCATGTTCGTAAAGTAAAACATGTTTGTACAATGAACAAGTAGGAATCTGATGACACCAAAATATATATTAAATTCTATGCCATTTGATAGGTATTTTTGTGTCATAATCATACCCTTTTGTTTGTTTTTAAGCTATATTTATCAAATATTGCAAAATCTACACCATTTCTTGTATTTGATGATTTTCAAGTAAAAAGTGCCATATTTAGATGGATTTTGGACGATATGAGTGCACCAATGGATTCCAGACGTCGAAACAACGCCGCCCATCAATTTTTAAGCAAATCAGAGCAAGTTCAAAAATTACACCCCGGGTTTAATTTTCGGCCTAGAAATACACCACTACTGTAATGGTTTTTACGGGCCGTAATTTTTGTCCAAAAATTCACAGAAGAAATTACGGCACTATCTTAATTATTTTTACAAGCCGTAATTTCAACCTAGAAACATACAGAAGCAAAATACGGCAGTGCCCTGATCAAAATTACAACCGTAATATTAATTTTGAACGAGTCTTGCACCGCCTCCAAAAGCCCAATTTTTGCGATGCAATATCTAGAGATCTATGGCACCAATTGAAAAATCATAAAAATGGGTCTCTTCTGTAAATCGAGGAGAAGATTTGAGGAGAAGAATCATCTAATTTCGTGAAGAATCGAGGGAGAAATCAGAAAGGGCGTCCTTAGGGCATAGCCCCTCGTGGAGAGGTGTAGAGGCCACCCTAGGCCACGAATTTACAGGAAAGTTTCGCCCAGAGGAGGAGAGGAGACACCAAAAAATTCAGATCAAAAGGAGTTTGATCGAGGGAGAAATCAAAGAAAGAAGATTCGCACATGAATAGTGATTCATGATTATACTGTAGCAGTATTGTTCATCTGAGATAAAAATTACGAGGCTATGTAATTTTTTTACACCCCCTGTAAAATCAGTAACTTTTCTTTTTTTCCTTTGTTGAATTCTGATTTTTTAATAAATTTTTATTGTATTTTAACTCAATGGTAGTGTAACTTTCCTTGTGACATAAGGGTGTAATCCCCTTGATTTCTTACGAATAGATAATTTTTATTTCGTCAGTATAATTTTGTTGTGATAATTCTCCATAATTCTCCATAGTTTTCTTATTACCATATATGTTTTTAGAGTTTTCGCAATATGGACTGAAAGGTGATTTGCATGAGAACTTGGAACCCTAAAATCGAATATTGGGAACTTATCGTAAGAAATTAAATTAGTTCTTATTTCATGATTTTAGAAGAATAATTGCCATGTTTAATAATTTGAATCTAGGATTGAGTTATTTTGTTAAATGTGAAGATCTTGTGCGAAAGTGAGGATTGGAACGTTGGAGAACCATAAGTAGAACCTGTGTTGAGACTAGGATGCACGAAAGTGATCCTTGAGATTCCACTTGAGATAATCAACTTAAGATTCGGATGCACGAAAGTGATCATTGAGTTTTTTAATTAATGATTTACTTATTTACAGCTTGGGATAGATCTTACGCAAAAGCGAGGATCGGTCCCTGCATGGTTGCTTGCATGAAAGTGAGATAATCCTATTATCAAGTAAATTATATCTTTATCATAATGAAATTAGGCTGACGACCTTTTATTCATATCTAGACAAGAAAATTAAGGTGGATGAAACCCTAGTCCCAGTTTATCTCTCTAATTATCTTTTAGCATACTTTCCGTTCGTTTACTTTCATCATATTCGGATTGCTTAGCTAGTAATAATATAACTATTTGGTATTTAACAATAAGGTCTCTGTGGTTCGATATATTTCTTTATTACTTCGAGTATCCATGCACTTGCGGACATAACAGAATCTCATAAAATTTGCAAATAAATCACTAAAACAACAATTTGATGTGTTTCCCCTCGATTTGACAATGAAGACGAAGCAATCAAACTGATCTTTTGCGAGAAATCTCGTCGGAATCTGCTCGAAAATCGAATTTCACCCCTTGTCGCCGCCACCAATGTTCTTCATCCGAAAAAGCTCCCTCAATCTCCGAAAAATATGATCTTTTATAGTTAGACCGGTTCGAAACCCTTCAAGGAACGTTTCTGCAAACTTTGGTTCAAATCCGGTTCGAATCAGTGGAGAATCGAGTGAAAAACTCGTCAGGCGGCAGTTTTCACGGAAAGTGATGAGTTTACGGCCAAGGTTATAAATCTTTTTGTGTGTATATGCCTTTGTTCACATAAAGTTTCACGGGCCCTAATGGATTTATAGCACCACCCGTGAAAGTTTCTGTTTGTTTCCATACTTAGTCATTTTTCGCCTTTCACTCGACGCCAAAATTACGGTCAACTCCATAATTACGGCCAAGGTCGTAAATCTTAAAATCTTCACTATTTTCGTTCCAAATTTGGCGTGTAAGCTTGTGATCTCCTCGAGAATAGTGTGTGGCTTCAAAACTCTCGAAATCTATCATTTTTATGTCGTTTTACCTACATTTTCAATAAAACGAATAAAAGTGAAGATTCTGTGCCAAGTGAAGTAAAAACACTAAAATTAACACAAAATTATGCAATTAAGCTCAAAATATGATATAAAATATAGGCAAAAATGTGGTGTAAATACAACGCTTCAGTTGTGCACGGCACAATTGGCTAGTCTGCCTACCTAAGGAAGCATGGGATCACTCTGTGCAGCCCAACTCACCCTCGTGAGTCACGGATACCTCATGTGAAATTAGGATCCTACTCACTTATTTTTCATGTTGAGTTTGAGAGTTATCAACTTGATAGGAAATAGTGGGAGCATAGTATTTAATTTAAGTCTCTATTAAATGCTTTATCATAGTACTTATTTTGCCTGTTTGCTTTTTGCAAATAATGGCATCTCTTGGTCTTAGATTGAAACTTTATAAAAAAAAATTAGATGGGACAAACTGGACAAGATGGTTCAGAATTTTGTCCAAAATACTAGAACAAGAGAATAAGGTGCATCTTCTTGAAAGACCTCCATCCCAGCCCTGTATTTATTTTAGTATAGAGTGGGAGTGGAATGTCTATATTGAACATTGTGAGGATAACAGACAGTACACTGCTCTTGTTTTAAAGTGCATGACCCCTGAGGTCCAGGTTGAGTGTGATGAGATGGGGATTTATAATATCATCATACATCTTTGAGGTCTCTTCACACCATGCACATCAAATAGTGATCAAGAGAGTACTGTTGGATCTTCAAGTTGTTTGCCTAATTCCAAGAGTGACCATGGTTCTGTTTCTTCGAAGCTAAAACTTCGAAAGACTGAGAATGCATGGAAATTTCATGATGGATTAAGGCCCTCATAAGAGCATGGCACATAAGAAGGGATGTAATCCATCTACTTCAGGTATTGTGTTACTGAGGTCTTTATGTCTACTTCTTATTCATGGGTACTTGGGACCACATGTAGGGCTCACATATGTTTTCATATGCAGGGGCTTAGAAGAAGTAGGACAATAAGACTTGGTGGGATCGACTTTCGAGTTAGAAATGAAGCATTGGATGCTGCTGTTAATAAGTGGTATTTCTTTAAATTTGGGATGTTCCATAGTAGTGCTGCAATTAATAATGGCTTGTTGTTCTAGGTGTAACATTGACACTAAAAGGATCAAATCCAATGATTCAATTAACACCTTCACATGGCATTGTCACTTAGGCCATTAAACAAATGTCACAAGAAATCCATGGACTATTGGGATTATTGTCCTTTTAGGATTGTGATACATGTGAGTCTTGTTTAATTGACAAGGTGACAGATGCTCCCTTCACCAAGAACGGTGGAAATATTAGTGGCTTGTTGGATCTATTACACATCAATGTGTGTGGACCCATGGAAACAAGCCCTAGGAGGTGTTGCATACTTCATTAGGTGTGGATATGTCTTATCCAACACAAAACTTTGGAGAGATCCAAGAAAATGAAGTAACGAATGAAATTAGAAGATTTGTCAAAGAACTTTGGTTGGATCAAAGTGGTTAATGAGGAATTTGATGACAATCCTAAGGAGGTGGAATTGTTTCATAGCTTACTCCTCCTAGAACACCATAACTAAATAGTGTATTCAAAGAAAGAAAGAGGAACATATTAGATATGCTTCCATCTTGGAAAAGTCATGCAAATTTACTTCTCCTTTTATGGCCATGCAAGCAATTATTCTGACACTCCATAGTGTGTGTTTGTGGGGTACCAAAGAGTACAATCTCTATCCCTATGAGAACAAAAATATTTGTTGCCCAAACTACTATCTTTCTTAAGAAGAAATATATTTTGAAGGAAGCTAGTGAGAGTAGGTTTGATTAGGACAAGGTCCAATATCAACCACAAAATAATTAGACACAGATGGAAAAAAGGATCTCACATACAAGTTGAAAGCCAACCTAAGTCTCAAGTAACACAGGAACCACATAAATCTGACATATTCGAAATATTCCTACAAATTGTGGGCACGATGAATTTTTTCATCAAGGATGAACCTAAGACTTATGAGGAAGCGGAAGCAGTCAGTGGACCAAATTCTAAAAAATGGCTAAGCGCCATGAAAAACCAAAATGGACTCCATGTCTGCTAATCAAGTCTGGGACTCGGTTGAGCCACCGAAGGGATAACACCCATAGGCTGTAAATGGGTCTTCAAGGGAAGATAGACATGGTAGGTAACACTGTTACTTATAATGGCAAGCTAGTGAATAAAATTTCAGGCAAGTCCATAGGGTGGATAGTGATGAAAATTTTTCAATAACAATGTTTAAGTCCATTAGGTTTTTGCTTGCTATAATTGCATATCCTATTATAGTGTGTTGTTATGAAAACTGCTTTTCTTAATGGACATCTGGAAGAAGATGTCTATATGGAATTAGCAGAAAGGTTTTCATATAGAGGCCATAAAGATATGCATGGTCTTATGCAAGCATCTTGAAAAGGAGCCTGTGTTTACAAGAAGATCAGTGGGAGCATCATAGTATTTCTTGTTCTACTTGATTGACGATATTCTCCTCACATGAAATGACATCCAGTGCTTCACACGGTGAAGTCAAACGTTGGGAAGTATTTCGAGAAGAATGACCGAGGGAATGCGGCTTATATCCTAGGCATCCAAGAAAGTCATTGCCCTTTAGTCAATCTACGTTCATCCAGCATATTCTGGAGAGGTTCATATTGGGTGATTCCAAAAGTTGATAACTTTCAGGAAGACATGGTCTGATTCTCTTAAAGATGCTATGTCCTTTGACACAGCAGGAGAGAGATAACATGAGTCTATAATCCTAATACATTGGGTATGGGATAGATCATGTTTTGTGCAACAAGCACAAGACCATTTGTGGCGCATGCTTAGAGCATAGCCAGTAAGTTCCAATCAGATCCCAGTGCTCAACACTGCATAGCTGTGAAAGCAATCCTTAAATACTTGAGAAGTACAAAGGATTGGCATATAGTATGTGATAGACAGGAAGAACTTTGTGTACATGGGTGCACTGATACTTCGTTCCAGTCTAATGACTATTGTTCACAGCCAGGATTTGCATTTTGCCTCGTTGTGTTGTTGTATGCTGGAAGAGCTTTATGCAAAACATGGTGGCAAATTCTACAATTAAGGCTCAGTACATTGCAGCTTCTTGGGGCTGCAAAGGAAGCAGCTTCATTCATTTGAACTTGATTTACTTCCTGATGCATAAGGGTCCAGTATAATTCTTGCTAGGGCCACAGCACAAGCAAGGGAACTTAGGACTCAAGTGAGACTAGTGTATGGGTTGGTTAGGTGCGAGGCATAGTAACACAGACATACATGTGCTTCAGCATTAGTTGTACTGGAGTGACCCACCGTGAGGATTGACTTGCCTAGTCAACAGGTCAATCTCACATGCAAGAGGTTTGCTTTGATCCTTAGACTTGAGGTGTTCATGTCTAGATATGATGACGGATGTGTTTTGATACAGTCTTACATCTTTCAGTAATTGGGTGATCAAAACGACTGTCATTGGGCATATCATAAGTCATATGGAGATATGAATGACTAATAGTAGGATTTGCCCCTTCCTTAATTGGAAGCTTGATATCCACTTTGGGGCGCTCCACCTCATGCTGAGAAACCCCGAGGATTTTAAAATTTTAGAAACAAGCACAGCGGAAGCAATCCCCGAAACAGGCCAATCCCAAAAACCTAGAAGATCGAGTCGTGCGAGGGAATCGACACGGTGAGTAGGAGATGATACCTTGCAGCGAAGAAGAAGGATGTGATACAGGCGCCCAAATGTTCGCCCTCTGCAGTCTCACACACAGCCGACGCTTGAGTTCTCTTCTTCCATGCCCGGTGCTAGCCTCGGGAAGAAGATCCACACCTCTTGGGAGTCCTCCTCAAGAACTTGCGCTACCCAAATAGTGAATGCACCAAGAGGAGTAGATGGAAGGAAGAATGCCGCCAAGGTCCAACCTTGCAGCCGCCCAAAGAGAAGGAGGAAGAGAGAAAACGCCAAGCTCCAGGCTTGCGAATGAAATCTCTAAGAGAGTAACCTTTTCCTCTCAACCCTCCTAGCTCTTATATAGAAATCACAGTGACCTCTGGTATTCTGAAATAAATTCAGAATTAATGTCTGTATTAAGTTCATCATTAATTATATAATTAAATTCAGAATTAATTATTGAATTTAAACTCTGAATTAAAGTTTCATAATGGTCATTAATAACGTGACTCTTCAAATTCAGAATTCAATTCAGAATTAAATTCATAATTAATCACAGAATTAAATGCAGAATTAAATACAAAATTAATTCCTAGAATCAAATGCAGTATTTAATTCTCATGATTTCCATTGGGCCCAGGCGACTTACCATCATGGCCCATTGGGCCTCACCGCCAATTGGGCCTCATGGTCCATTTAGCTTCGCTCAACTTCATTAAGCTGTTGATTAAGCCATCGAATCCAATATGATGCAACCCTTAGTTAAATACAGCTAACTATGGTTAACTCGGGGTCAACATGCCAAAAATAAAGTTTAGCTCCAGTAAATCTCTTCCATCTCATTAGGCACAATGGCGCTGATGAATTCTCCCAAATAGATCCGAGTTATCCAATAACTCAATCATTTGGCTACTCGATCAAAACGAGAACCCGAGTTTCAAGTTGTGCGACCCTATAGGTTCATCTGACGTTGGTAGTGATAAACTCAGTCATCACAAGCAGTGAGTGGCACCTAGCAGTGCATCGCTGCTACCCAAGTCTTCGGAATGGATATCAGTATCGACATTCCCATCATCGCAACAAGATACCGATGCATTACAGTCTCTTTGCCAAACTGATATCCGATTGGACAAAGTGTGTCACCACTTTGTTTTCATCCAATGTCATGGTCATGACTAAATCAGGCTTTCACCTGGGTATGGCCATACACTTTCAGTCATGCAACCATAGGGGGGCTCCATGGATATCAAGATTCCCGCAGGAAGGGGCAAATCCTATGTCTATCTATTGATCTTCTCATATGAGTCATGACATACCCAATGACAACCGTTATGACCTCCCTGCTACGATGAGGCGTTAGGTTGTATCAAAGTATATCCCTAACCATATAGAAGAGTCAATGACCTCAAATCAAGGGATCAATGCATCTCCTGTCACTTGTAAGCTTAACTCATGACACCAAGTTTGAGCTTCATAGTGGGTCGGTCCAGTATATCCATCACTGATATACCTATATGCCTGCGTTAGCACCCTATGCCTAACCAGCTCATATAACAGTCTCACATGTACCAGAGCTACCCCTTATCCACTCAAGTACTCGACTAGGGACACACCGTTTGAGCATAGATACAATCTGTCTCCAGGGACATTATTATCCATGTACATAATCGCAGATGTAAACATAGCATAATAACGACAATGCCAGAATGATATATTTAAATATCAATATCAAGTAGTACAAGATGGACCAACAACGGGTCCAAGGGCATATACACCAGCAATCTCCCACTTGCACTTAGACTTAGTTGTTGAGAAATCTCAACCCCATGCCCCTCGTATGACCAATACGCTTCTGCTGCGCCAAAGCCTTGGTCAGTGGGTCTACCAGATTGTTGTCTATGTCAATTCTGCTAATCTTGACATCACCTCTGTCAATGATCTCCCAGATCAGGTGAAATCTCCTGAGTATGTGTTGGGATTTTTGATGAGACCGTAGTTCCTTTGCCTGTGCCATCGCTTTATTGTTGTCACAATAGAGCTCAATCGGATACATAGCAGTTGGAACCACCTGAAGTTCAGAAATGAACTTCCTTATCCAAACTGCTTCTTTGGCTACCTCAGAAGTGACATACTCAGCCTCGGTCGTAGAATCAGCTACATTGGACTACTTAGAGCACTCTCAGCTCATAACACCGCCACTTAATCTGAACACATAGCCTGTCTGCGATATGATGTCATCAGGGTCAGACTGGAATGATGCCTCAGTGTAGCCCTGAACACTGAGCTCTTCGTGTCCCCCATAGACCAAGAACAAATTTGTAGTTCTTCTCAGATTCTTCAGAATGTTCTTTACAGCCACCTAGTGCCGCAGACATGGATTTGATTGGTATCGGCTAGTTATGCTCACAGCATAAGACACATCTGGTCTAGTACATAACATTGCGTACATGATCAAACCTACTGCCGAAGCATAGGGTACTCGACTCATGTCTTCCCTCTCAGCCTGTGTGGTGGGACACTGGCTCTTAGAGAGAATAAGGTCATGTCTCACTGGAATGTATCCTTTCTTAGATTGCTCCAAGTTGTACCTTTCCAGGACCTTATCAATGTAAGTACTATGACTAAGGGCCAGGAGCTTCTTGGATCAATACCAGTAGATCCTCACGCCTAGGATATAGGCAGCCTCCCCTAAGTCTTTTATCTCGAAACACTTCCCCAACCATATCTTCACAGCTTGAAGACTAGGGATGTAGTTTCCGATGAGTAGTATATCGTCGACATACAAGACCAGAAATGTCACTAAGCTCCCACTGAATTTTCTGTATACACAAGTGTCATCTTCGCTCTTGATAAAGCTGTAATCTCTTACTGCTTCATTAAATCAAAGATTCCAACTTCGAGAAGATTGCTTCAATCCATAAATGGATCTCTTTAGCCTGCAGACCTTATTGGCCTCTGCAGGATGGATGAAACCATCAGGTTGTGTCATATACACATCCTCTGTTAGCTTCCCGTTAAGGAACGCTGTCTTTACATCCATCTGCCATATCTCATAATCGTGATATGTAGCTATAGCAAGCAAGATTTGAATGGATTTGAACATGGCTACTGGCGAGAATGTTTCGTCATAGTCCACCCCGTGGACTTGTCTGAATCTTTTAGCCATAAGTCTACCCTTATAGGTAACTATGTTGCCATCCATGTCAGTCTTCCACTTGAAGACCCATTTACACCCTATGGGCTTTACCCCATCAGGTAGCTCAACCAAATCCCATACTTGGTTAACCGACATGGAATCCATCTCGGATCTCATGGCCTCAAGCCATTTCTCGGAGTCCGGTCCAGCGATCGCCTCATCATAGGTCCTGGGTTCATCTTCAATGATGAAGATCCTGTCGTGTTGGGTCAGTAGTGACCCATATCTCTTACGTGCATGACGAATCCTCCCATACCTACGCGGGGCCTGTGTCTGAGCCTCCAGTTGCCCAACAACCGGTGCAGGTGGCTCAAGTTCCATCTCAGTGTCTTGTGGTTGCACTTGGACCTCGTCCAAGTCAAACTTCCTCCCACTGACTTTGTTCTCTAGAAAGACAGCACCCCGAGCAACAAAAACTTTGTTCTCGCTGGGAATATAGAAGTAATATCCTTTAGTTTCCTTAGGATACCCCACAAACACACATTTATCAGATCTGGGTTCTAGCTTGCTAGAATCCTGACGTTTGACATAAGCCTCACATCCCCAGACTTTGATAAAAGAGAGATTCAGGCGTATCCCACTCCATACCTCGTACAGAATCTTGGAGACACTCTTATATGGAGCATTATTCAGTATGAGAGAAGCTGTCTCAAGTGCATGTCCCCAAAATGAGGATGGTAGAGTTGCATGACTCATCATAGATCAAACCATGTCCAACAAAGTTCAATTTCTCCTCTCAGACACACCATTCCACTAAGGTGTTACAGGGGGAGTGAGTTGGGATAAAATCCCACTGTCTCTAAGATAGTCAAAGAACTCACCGCTCAGATACTCTCCACCACGATCTGATCGAAGAGCCTAAATAGATCTACCAAGCTGGTTCTCTACTTCATGTCTGAACTCTTTAAATTTCTCTAAGGATTTGGACTTATGTCTCATCAAATAGACATAACAATATCTACTGAAGTCATCAGTAAATGTGATGAAGTAGTTGTACCTCCTCTGGCTTGTTTACTGAATGGCCCACACACAACGCTATGTATGAGATCCAACAAACCTCCTGCCCTCTCACCAATCTTGGTGAAGTGCGCTTTTGTCATCTTCCCTAATAAACAAGGCTCACAAGTATCAAACTACTCCAAGGAGGTTGAATCCAACAATCCATTTGCATGGAGTTGTTGAATGCGATTCTTGTTTATATGGGCTAATCGACAATGACAAAGGTACGCACCAACTGAACCACTCAGTTTGATCCTTTTTTATGATTTATGTTACATATAGAGTTATCCATGTCCAAGACATATAATCCATTGCACAAGGTACCCTTCCCATAAAACACATTTGCAAATGAAAAAGAACAAGAGTCCTCTTTTATTTCAAATTTAAATTCTTTCCTTGCCAAGCAAGGAATAGATACAATGTTTAAAGGAAGGTACATAATAGCAATGATCTAACTCTGACTGAAGTCTAGAAGGCAAGGAGAGAGTCAAAAGTCCTACGGCAACAGCAGCAACCTGTGCTCCGTTTCCAACATGTAGGTTAATCTCTCTAGGCCACACCGATCTACTTTTCTTGAGCCCTTGCATATTTGTACAAATATGAGCTCCGCATGCGGTATCCAATACCCATGACATAGAAGTAGAAAGGTTGACTTCGGTAACATAAATACCTGAGCCAGAAGGCGAAGCTCTGCTTCTCTTCTCCTCATTCTGAAGTCGCACTATGTCAATCATGTAAGTTGGCACTCCACATGAATAACACCTATTATTCCTGACCTTTTCCATCTTTATCTTTAATGTCTTAGTTAAACCTTTTGGCTCAATGCATTGAATGTCTACTTTCAGAGGGTTGAGCCCAACCAATTCATCGAAAAGCTGCCTTAGATTATAAATAATCTCAGAAGCACTCTTCCGATCATATTGCCCTTGAAAACCAAGTGATATGTTGGTCAGCATCAAATTAGCAACCTCCAAAGTATCTGCCTGATGCTTATCAAAAGCATCCTTCTCAGCCGCTGAGGCCGAGCATGGAAGTGGCTCTAGAATAGGCTGCTCAAGGACATAGAGCTTACTCTCAAGCTTAAAGATAATCCACAAGTTCCGATACCAGTCCATCAAGTTGGATCCAACCAACTTGTCCTTTTCCATGACAGATCGCAGTGACCATCTGCTATTGTTCGTAGCCATTGTTCTACAACAACCAAGATAGCAGATTAGTACTACTTTGAATCATTTAATCTGGACTTGTATTAAATGATTATGGCTCCCACTATTTTAATCGAATTGACAACCCACAAAGTAAGTCGGGAAATCTGAGATTTCCTAGTGAGATGGGATCCTTGTTCCTCACACGACCTCGCGTCTAGCTAGGGCAGTATGTGCTGCACGAGGTAACGCATGTATCCCAAGGTAGGCACGCCGGCCAATTGCAACTTGGCAATTCCCCTTCTCAAGATAGTTCAAGCATTTTGTGCCCAGCTAGGGCTGGAACAACACAAAACCCTAACTTCTCGAGGTTGCCTCTAGAGTTCCATCATGTGGCCACCACATATGTAAAACTAGTCAAGTCTATCCTGACCGTTATGCCTAGGGCCAACGAATTCCTTGCAAAGGCACGCCTAGGATTTTAACTGGACTGGGGAAAACATTGTCACCACACGCCTCCTAAGGATAGATGGGTGTGTCCACTAGGGTGGAAACAATGCACAACACCATCGATCGATAGTTTGACGAGGGCTACACGTCAGAAGGCTATTTCAGAGTTGATATTATTTATGAGGGTTTTTGAGGTCTCATCCTTTTAGTTTTATCTTTTATCTAACATTACAGGCATGCAATCCTATAGTGATAACAAAATGATAAAACACATCCAGGCATGCTTTTGCAGATATCGAAAGCAGTAAACAAGCAATGTGGTCATAGCCTAATCTACACATTGTACCATCACATGCCAAAGGATGTTCAATGCTTGACCTAGGTGACAAGCCCCAACCAGACCTAACCTAGCCGCCACTAAGCTTTATCTTTAAGTGTGGCTCCAAGGTCCTCCACACCAAGGCATAGCACACAAACCCTAGGGTTCGTCCAAGACCTTGATGGTTCCTCCATGCATGATGCACCATCATGCTTGTGACAAGAGGGATAGCTCACGAACCCTATGGTTCGGCCAATCCCTTACTTGCGCCACCAAGCAGATGTGCCATCATGGTTGATGTGCCAAGATGCAAGCTCCATGAGGGATGCGCCCCTAATCTTCTTTGTGCATTTACAAAACAAAAAGAAAAAGCGAATGCAGGCCTCAAATGAATACATCACAGGCATACAAGGGGCTTGACTATGACCACAACACGATGCACAATCATCTCATGCTTTTCTATATGCTCATGGAAACATAAAACTTTTGTTTTAGTTTCTTAGAAAACACGTCTTTCAACCTCAACATCGGTTTACAAATCTAGGATTTTTTGTTTCTCTCGGGAGTCTACAAGTGGCGCATGCATACTCCAAGCACGCTTGCCGCCTACCCTTGCAATCCTTAACCTGCCAAGATTAGGATAATCACCATGCCCCAAAATCTTCGACAAGTCCCACACAGTAGGTCTATCCTACATGCGTGGGGAGAAATTAATTCTCTCACATATGGGTCTATCCCACCATGTGAAGAAAACGAAAAACCAAAGAGATCGAATAGATCTTAGCAACGAAAAACTTACAATTTTTCTTACTTAGAAAAATCCATGCACATATGCAAATTTTCAAAAAATTTCAGATGGCATGTGAGCATACAATCAAAGCATAAAACACCGTTCAAGTTCACAAGTTGCTCTAATACCACTGTTGGGAAACCCCAGGGATTTTAAAATTTTAGAAACAAGCACAACGGAAGCAATGCCCGAAAGAGGCCAGTCCCAAAAACCCAGAAGATCGAGTCATGCGAGGGAATCGACACGGTGAGTAGGAGATGATACCTTGCAGCGAAGAAGAAAGATGCGATGCAGGCGCCCAAATGTTCGCCCTCTGCAGTCTCGTACACAGCCGATGCTCGAGTTCTCTTCTTCCACGCCCGGTGCTAGCCTCGGGAAGAAGATCCACGCCTCTTGGGAGTCCTCCTCAAGAACTTGCGCTACCCACACAGTGAATGCGCCAAGAGGAGTAGATGGAAGGAAGAATGCCGCCAAGGTTCAACCTTGCAGCCGCCCAAGGAGAAGGAGGAAGGGAGAAAATGTCAAGCTCCAAGCTTGCGAATGAAATCTCCGAGAGAGTAACCTTTTCCTCTCAACCCTCCTAGCCCTTATATAGAAATCACGGTGACCTCTGGTATTCTGAAATAAATTCAGAATTAATGTTTGCAAAAAGTTCATCATTAATTATAGAATTAAATTCAGAATTAATTATTAAATATAAACTCTGAATTAAGGTCTCATAATGACCAATTAAAACTCTGAATTAAAGTTTCATAATGGTCATTAATAACATGACTCTACAAATTCAGAATTCAATTCAGAATTAAATTCACAATTAATCACAGAATTAAATATAGAATTAATTCCCAGAATTAAATGCAGTATTTAATTCTCATGATTTCCATTGGGCCCAGGTGACTTACCATCATGGCCCATTGGGCCTTACTGCTAATTGGGCCTTATGACCCATTGGGCCTCACCGCCAATTGGGCCTCATGGTCCATTTAGCTTCGCTCAACTTCATTAAGCTGCTGAATAAGCCATCGAATCCAATCCGATGCAACCCTTAGTTAAATACAGCTAACTGTGGTTAACTCGGGGTCAACATGCCAAAAATGAAGTTTAGCTCTGGTAAGTCCTTTCCATCTCATCAGGCACAATGGCGCTGATGAATTCTCCCAAATAGATCCGAGTTATCTAATAACTCGATCATTAGGCTACTCGATCAATACGAGAACCCGAATTTCAAGTTGTGCGACCCTGTAGGTTCCTCTGACGTTGGCGGTGATAAACTCAGTCATCACAAGCAATGAGTGGCACCTAGCAGTGCATCGCTGCTACCCAAGTCTTCGGAATGGATATCAGCATCGACATCCCCATCATCACAACAAGATACCGATGCATTATAGTCTCTTTGCCAAACTAATATCCGATTGGACAAAGTTTGTCACCACTTTGTTTTCATCCAATCTCATAGTCATGACTAAATCAGGCTTTCACCTGGGTATGGCCATACACTTTCAATCATGCAACCATAGGGGGGCCCCATGGATATCAAGCTTCCCGCAGGAAGGGACAAATCCTATGTCTGTCCATTGATCTTCTCATATGGGTCGTGATATATCCAATGACAACCGTTTATGACCTCCCTGCTACGCCGAGGCGTTAAGTTGTATCAAGGTATATCCCTAACCATACAGAAGAGTAAATGACCTCAAGTCAAGGGATCATTGCATCTCCTGTCACTTGTGAGCTTAACTCATGACACCAAGTTAGAGCCTCACAGCGGGTCAGTCCAGTATATCCACCACTGATATACCTATATGCCTGCGTTAGCACCCCGTGCCTAACCAGCTCATATACCAGTCTCACATGTACCAGAGCTATCCCTTATCCACTCAGGTACTTGACTGTGGACACACCGTTTGAGCACAGATACAATCTGTCTCCAAGGACATTATTATCCATATACATAATCGTAGATGTAAACATAGCATAATAACAACAATGCCAGAATGATATATTTAAATATTAATATCAAGTAGTACAAGATGGACCAACAATGGGTCCGAGGGCATATACACTAACACCTCATTGGTGCATGACAGGAATGTATGGCGATACTGTTTGAGCTATGACCAATAAATTGGATTAATAAATATGAGACTAATCGAATGCCAGGATATCATTTCAGGCAAAGGGATCTAGAATGCATGGGAATCCTCGTTGCTTGTCAGGTAGTTGATTGCCAAGATGACTTTAGTCCTTTGACATGCGTAGTAATGATGTGTTGCTAGATAGCTCTCACCACTTATGATGTTTAATCATCATTGCCATCGTCGTATGAATCCTACGGGTTCACACGCAATAGACTCTTGCCATTGTCATATGCCATGTCGTAACCTATTTTATGGTACCGAATTTTCATACGCTATCGTAAAATCCGAGCCACTGCCGTATTTTGAGGAGTTTTCAAACAGAAGGTTTTTCGGATTTTACGGCAGTACCGTAAACCAGATTATGGTACCGTATTTCAGAGCGCTTCAGAACAGAAACTTTGCTTGATTTTACGGCACTGCCATAAAGGATTACACGGGCCGTATTTTCCAGTCACTTCTGAATAGAGAGTTCATCTAATTTTACGGCAGTACCGTAAACCAGATTACGGTGCCATATTGCCCGAACAACATCAGACCAGAAAACTCGACCGATTTTATGGCAGTGCCGTAAACTATTACACTGTCGTATTTCTATTGTTAAACGTGATTTCCAGGTCAATTCTAAAGTCCGATTCTTGCGGAGACGATTGCGGGCGATCCAGAGGTTTATATTCGAAGCCGTAAGAAGCAATCAGGGAGTTTGGGAGGAGAGGATTAGAGATACACTAAAAGCCCCAATTTTCATCGACTGTCGAGGGAGAAATCATCATTCACGCCGCCGCCTAGGGTTCTGCCACCGCAACGAATCCAGGGCATCTCCGACCATGAAATTCATACCAAAGCTACATCTGAAGGAGGAGATGACGTACCAGAAGTTTCAGAAGTAAAAGAAATCAATCGAAGGAGAATTCTAGGAAAGAAGGGAGACAACCACTATTTACCAAGATCAATCGAAATTACGGTTGTGAAATACTTCACAGTCATCCTGTATTTTTCCAAAACTCTTCTTTCGTTGATTTTTGAACTTATGAAATTATGGAATTTTGTAACTCCTTTACCATGCTAGCTTAAAGTACCCTTGGGACATGGGAGAGTAATTCACTTGTTTTTTAATGAGTAGATGACTATTTTTTTCACTATTTCGTTGCGTTTAATCATAGCATGATGATTTTGCTCATGTGATATTTGTGCTTAGACTCTCTATAGATCAATGTTACTAATCATGTTTTTAGAATTTTCTCTATTGACTGAAAGGTAATTGCTTGAGAATTCAAAACCCTAGAATTGCATATTAGGAACCCTTCCTTCGGTTAGATCCAATTTGTTCAGTTCTAGTAGATTAATTGCCATGATAATAACATGAATCTATAGATCGAGTCTAATTGTCAAACGTGGAGATCTTGCACGAAAGTGAGGATCGGAATGTTGGAGATCCATGAGTAAAACTAGTGTTGAGGCTCGGATGCATGAAAGTGATCCTTGAGATTCCACTAGAGATTATCAATCTAGAATTCGGATGCATGAAAGTGATCTTTGAGTTCATTGATTGATGATTTACTTATCTTCAACGTTGGGACGAATCTTGCGCGAAAGCGAAGATTAATCCCTGCTTGGTTGTTAGCACGAGAGTGAAACAATCCTTTTATTAAGTAATTTGCATCTTCATCATGATAAAATTAAACTGACGAATTCTTTATTCATGTCTAGTCATAGAAATTATTGAAAGTCCCCTTCAAGGCGGAGCGAAACCCTAAGTGGCACATATAGTTCTTTTCGGCAGCGGAAGCAAGGGTTTCATGAATCGATCTATATGTCATATGATCAACTTAAAACAATAAAAGAAAGATGCGTTACCATGGCCATGAGTA
>JANTFE010000841.1:1415-46735 GCA_027562315.1 Costus pulverulentus
CACAATCAATAATTTTATTTAAATCATGAACACAATATCACAGCCAACGAGTTTATTTAAATCAAAAATAATGCTTACCAGGACTTAAGATCCTTGGATCTTACAACACCAACATGAACCGCCACCTTGCAAGGGCCAAGATGGCTAGCTCACAAGCCCTAAGGCTCGGCCATGCCTTCTTGCGCCAACTTGCAAGCATGTGCCACCCAACATTGAAGCTTGATGCGCCACCAAGAAAGGTGCACAAGCTTCAAGCATGTGCTAAGTATCCATGTCCATATGCGCCCCTAATCTTCATCTTATGATTACAAAACAAAGGAAAAAGAATAGCGGCATGCAGGTCTCATAAGGATACATCACAGGCATGCAAAGGGGATTGACTAATGATCACAACATCATGCACAATCAACTACTTACTCATGCAATTCTATATGCTCATGAAAAACCTAAAATCTAAAATTTTAGTTTCTCATAAAACAAGCTTCTTTTCCTCATCTTCTTGTCACAAATCTTTTGGTTATTTGCGATTAAATTCTAAGATGATTTCATAGATCCTGTCGGCTGGCAATTTTCGCCCACTCCTTCCCATTAAGCCCGTAGGCGCCAATGGAAGGAGACTTCTCCCCATTATACCCTTTAAGCCCATTATTTCTTTATGATAATTTGTTATTGGGCGTCAATAGGTAATGAGCTAGCCCAAACTTCATTACATGGGTTGATTAAGCCATTGGATCCAATCCATTGCAACCCTAATCCAAATGTGACCAATCTTGGTCAATTTCGGGTCAACCTGCAAAAAATAAAGTTTGGCTCCAATAACTCTCTTCCATCTCATCAGGCCCATTGGCACTGACGGAATCTCCCAAATAGATCCCAGTGATCCAGTAACTCGATCATAAGGCTTCCCGATCAATACGAGAACTCGAGTATCAAGGTTTGCGACCCTGTAGGTTCCTCTGATGTTAACAGTGCTGACCTAAAGTCACCACAAGCAGTGAGTGGCACTTGGTAGTGCAACGCTACTACCCAAGTCATCGGAATGGATATCGACATCGACATCCCCATCATCGCAACTAGGTACAGATACATTATAATCCCTTTGCCAAACTAATATCTGATTGGACAAGTGTGTCATCACTTGTTTTCACCCAATCACATGGTCATGACTAAATCAGGTTGTCACCTGGGTATGGCCATACACTTTCAGTCATAGTACCATAGAGGAGCTCTATGGATATCAAGCTTCCCTTAGGAAGGGGCAAATCTTCTGTCTGTCCATTGACCTTCTCATATGGGTCGTGATATACTCAATGACAACTGTTATTACCATTCATCTACGGCGAGCTGTTAGGTTGTATCAAAGCATGTCCCTAACTATATAGAATGGTCAATGACCTCAAGTCAAGGGATCAATGCATCTCCTGTCACTTGTGAGGATAACTCATGACACCAAGTCATAGCCTCACAGCGGGTCGCTCTAGTATATCCACCACTAATATACCTATATGTCTGCGTTAGCACCTCATGCCTAATCAGCCCATATACTAGTCTCACAAGTACCAAAGTTATCTCATATCCATTCAGGTACATCAACTGGGGACAACCATTTGAGAACAGATTCGATCTGTCTCAAGGGACATTATCATGTAAATACATAATCGCAAATGTAGACAAACATTGATAATGACAATGCCATAATGATTTATATATATCTATGTCGAGTAGTACAAAAGATGGACCGATACTACGTTATAGGGCCTACACACCAACAACATTTATTTGTGATATCCTAGCATTGTTGTTCTTGTGCATTTGGTACATCTGTATCATATGTATATTTGCGTAAACAATATCCCTAGAGATAGATTTTATCTAGTCTCAAAGGATTGTCCCCAGTCGAGTATCAAAGTGGATAAGGGACAGCTATGAGACGTTTGAGGCTAGTATATACACTGCTTGAGCGGGTTGCTAATGTAGTCATATGGGTATATTAAGGTAGATATACTAGATCGACCCACCGTAAGGATTCGACTAAGTGTCATAAGTCAAATCTCACAGTGAAAGGGGTACACTTGTCCTCGACTTGAGGTCATTGATATTTGTATATGGTAAGTCGTGTACTTTGATATAACCTAATGCTGCACCGTAGCAAGAGAGTCATAAAGGTTATCATTGGGTATGTCATAAGCCATATGAGAGATTCAATGAGCCAATAGAGGATTTGTGATGCAGGAGCATCTTTAGAGGCTTAATCATGTTTTAAATTAGTGTTTACTTGTTTTATTGTAATTAGGATTAGCTTAAGCTGTATTTTCTAAGCACTTTAAATTACTAGTTAATGTATTAGGCTGCATTTAGAGTAGGTTTGCATTCCCTTTGTTTTAAGTAGGAATAGCCAAGTCAACATCTCAAGAAGATCAAAACTCAAATCCAATATCAGCCATGTCAACATCAAGCTTCAATGGTCAAATCATGTCAACTCTAGTCAACATTCAATTTCAGTCGACAGATTCCCAACCGTCAACATGCAAATCCTCAAGTCCAGATTCAAGCCATATGCCACTTTAGTCAAAGTCAACATTCAACTCAAAGTCAACATGCAATAACCAAATGGGATCATCAAATCAGCCATCTTGCAGCCACGCCAATCTTCACGAATCTCAGCTGTCGCATGCCTTGCAATTCAAGCCTAAATTAAAACATCAAATCAAGCATCATTAAGAGGTCAAAAATGCAGCCCAAAGATATCAAAGCCCCAAGAACGAGGTGCTACACGTTACAGCTTTACTTGAAAAGGAAAAGACAAAATTGCAACTTGTAGCCGGTAGCCACATCGCTCCAAATGTCAGCAAAGTTTCTTGCGCATTCAACCTCACAAGGAATCAGCAAGACAAGTAAATCTTCCAGCATATTCACCAGCAATTCCAGCCAACCGCATGCGCCTACAAACTCCTGCAATTGCTTCGCCCACAAGCAAAGGAATCCAAGCGTCGGTTTCATCTTCTCCATCTGATCCCATCAAAGGAGATAAGTACCATAGATTAACTTGGAAGGCCATGTATCCGTTGAGGGGAAAAGGCTATAAAACTAATGTAATTCTCATGTTTTGAGTAGTGAAGTTAAAAAGTATTTTTGGAAACCTGTTGGTTGGTGTGTTGTCTTCCTCCTTGTGAGGTTAGGGTGAGCCGATGGCCCCTAGTATTTTCTTGAGGGTGAGCCGTTGGCCCCTCTTTCTCTGTTTGAGGGTGAGTCGCTGGCCCCTCTTTCTCTTCTCTTCTTCCTTGAACTTCCATGGATTTGGAAGCTTCACTTCTCTTCATCCTCATCTCTTCTCTTCTCCAAACTTTCGCCCTGTGTCAATTTGCCCCATCTTTAATTGGAAGATTGATGTCCATGGGCGCCCCACATATAGATGTATGACTGAAAGTGTATGACCATACCCAGGTGAGAACCTGATTTAGTCATGACTATTAGATTGGGTCAAATAAGTGTGGCATACTTGTCTAATCTAGATATCAGACTAGCAAAAGTAAAAAAGTGTATAGGTACTTTGTCGCAGTTTGAGGGGATGTCGATGATGACTCCATTCTGAAGACTTGGGTAGCAATGATGTACTGCTATGTGTCACTTATTACTTATGATGACCGGAGGGTGTCACTACCAATGTTTGAATAACCTATAGGGTGGCACACCAAGACACTCGAGATCTCGTATTGACTGAGTAGCCTATGATCAAGTCATTTGGTTGATTTGGATCACATTGGGAGACTGATGTGATATCCATGATTTATCTTTAACATGATTATGAAGATTACTAAGTAGTTATAGAGAAATACCCATATGTAGAACCCATGGGGAATAGTGTATAAAGATAAATAGGGTATTGACATGACTCAAAATTTTGAGTCTCTCAATTTGATATGTTTTGAATCCTGGAAAATTGAATTATATTAAATAGGAAAATAATTATTGAATTTCATGATTATTCTAGGGGTGTGACTTTTGATGCATCATGAATGTGTCTGATGAGTTGGAGATGACCTTATGGAGTGAAGTTACGTTTTGACATCAGTTAAACCCTATTGCCCTTCGGGTGACTGCATTTGACCTCGATAAACTTGATCTAGTCGATGGGTCAAAGGTTGTATTTTAACATTGGATTTATTCGGAGGCTTTTTGTGACTTGATTTAAACGTAACAAGTGGGGTCCACAACTTAGGTGCTAAAATGAATATTTATATTCATTTAATACAAATAAATCTAATAGATTTATTCATAACTTAATTTACGGGGCCCACGACTTAACTCTAAAGATGCAAGGGCTAGTTTGCGCATATGTAATGCGATTTTTCATATGGAGAAAAGCCCTAGCCACCAACATCATCTCCTCTCCAAGCCTCTTCTCCATGGTGCCTCCATGGAAGAAATTGTCACCCACATCAATGGGTGACATTGTTCTTCTCTCCTTGGTGCATGAGAAGGATTGGGATGTTCTTCCTTCTTCCTTGGTGCTTCCCTTAGAGGGATTAGTGCTTGAGGAAGATTATTTTCCTCCATGGGCGCAACTTCCATGAAGTTGGCGCATGTCATGAAGGAAAGGAAGAAGGACTTCTTTGAGTAGGCAAGTAGTCAAAGGAAGTATGGCTTGGCATTTCTTCATTGGCGCAAGCGGGAGTACTTCACACTCCTTGCGGCCAATACATGATCTTCCTCTCCTTTGGTGTAATCTTCTTGAGATTGGTGCAAGTTTGAGAAGAAGAAGACTCCCTCCTCTTGGAGCATCTTGGTGATGGCGCAAATAAGAGGAAGACTCCCTTTGGCGCATCTTGGAGGTAGTCTAAGCAAAGGGACAACATAGGCTTATGGATCTTCCTCTCGAAGGCTAGCACTAAGTGTGGATGGACGAGATCTCGGGGAGCCCGTGTGTGCGCGATTATAGAGGGCGCTCCCTTGCGTGCCTCAAACTTTGTCATCTGTAGCGCCTAGGGATTGCGTAAAAGGTATATACTCTAACACATCTAGTGGATCACTCGTAAGATCAATCCTGCATAGCAAGTTAAATTGTTGACAGGCAATGTTTTCGCTGTTAATTAAAATTTTAAAATTGCCCAAAGTTTCCCAACAGGATCTTCAAGTAGAGATCCTCTAAACTGATTTTATTCTATCATAGATAGAAAAGCTAGCTTAATCTCAAAATTATTGGCCTTAATCGTCGGCCTGACTATGCTAGAGTTCATGTGGGTTAGGTACTACATAATCTATAAGTGATCTCCTTTCTATCATGGCTAGTTCTTCTTTATTTAAACATTAGTTTCCTGCGTAGTCTAAAGGTTTTTTTGATTTTGGGGTCTGGCAAAATAGTTGTCCAGACCTAAGAGTCTGCACATAAACAAAGAGAAAAGACTCAGGTGAATTCAAAATTTTTAAAAAGAAATAGAAAAATGTTTAGCTTGTGTGATCGCAAGCCTGTGACAAATCATCATAGGTGTGTGATGGCAAACTAGAAAAATAGAAAAGCTCACAATGTAGATTTTTCAATTGCCAACAATCAAAAAAAATTTAGAAATTTTTCAATGAATTTTCAGAATATTTTTTAGCATTAGAAATCTTAGAAAATCTAAAAGCAAATTCACATGCCTATGATGAATCGTCACAGGGGTGTTACGATAGAAAAAAAAAATTTCTCATATTTTCGCAACTTGTAAATTAAGGAGATTTTTTTAAAATTTTTAGGATCTTCAAATATAACAGGAAATGAAAAGAAAGCCAAAATAATTCAAAATTTCATAAATTGGTGATCATAGCGTTGTGATTTTTTGTCACAACCCCGTGATGAAAATCAAAAAAATCTGCAAAAACCTAAAATAAGGTCAGGAAAAAAAAATCAAAAAGGCACTTTGACTAGTAATACTCAATTATTTTGATATTAACAAAACTTAGGTCCCCGACAACGGCACCAAAAATTTGATGCGTTTGCAAGTTCACATATACGTCAGAGTAATAAAATAGATATTAAACTAAATGAAATCAATGTGTTAAATATCAAATAATCATATTCTCACTAACTAAGCAAACAATATACAATGAGAATCAAATAAGTTAACACTAATGTCGAAATTCAAAAAGAGAAATCCTTGGACAACGTTTCACCACTTTTATTTTTATGACTAAATATAATAGATTTTTATGTCAGTTACTCAAATCATGTTAACGAAAGAATTACCTAAAGTTGTCTTCTCTCGGATGCCCCACTTACACTAATTAAACCATCACTCTCGTGACTTACTGTTTTAATGATTTTACTCAGGGTCATGTCAGACCTTAAGAACCAAGAGTCACTTTCGTGCCTTAATTCCTAAATGAACTTCTCAAGTAAAATTAAATACTCTGATTGTTTGATTTTACAGGTTTTACCTAAAGGGTCTAACAATCTAAGTCACTTCTCAATGTAATTATCTTGTCTAATACAATGCAATCATTAAATTAAAATAATTAGATGTAAAATAGGCATCAATAATTAGATTTCTATAGCTGCTCTCATAGTCTATGTCGCTAGTTCTAATTAAGGGGGTCTAAGTTTATAAGTCACCTCTCGATTCATGTTATAAACCCTAAAACATGCAACTATTTAGAATTTAATGACTACAAAGTAAGTTAACCATAAAGGGAAAATTAACATTCATTGAATAACTAACAAATTAAGATTTTATCCTGTCATTGTAAAAATCAAAGGGATTACTCTCGTCATCCAAAAAAAAGTTTTTACGCTATCAAATGCATGATTATAGAATAAATTTTAATGAAGAAAAAGAATTAAAATTGAGAAAAGCAAAATAAAAATTTTACTATTGTCAAAGTGGTGTGATGACTATAGTGTAATTCATCACAGCCCTGTGATTACAGTTTGAACTCAAGATCGGCTGCTCAAGTATGTAGTCGATCCCTTCTTTTGCACTGTAGTTGATCCCTTTTTTTGTCAATTTCTCCAAATCTCGATCTCCTTTCCTTGTGAAATTTTGCACGTGTGTTCTCCTCCTTGATGCGCAGCTTTCCTAAAAGTTTCATCGCTGGAGTTGCCCTATATGCCACTCGCTGACAGATGGAACCCTAGCACCACCTTCGTCAATTTCTCCTTTGTTTCTCCTTGTGAGCATGTGATGCCTTGATTCAATCCTCTCCTTCCCTTTTTAATATATTTCACACTTCCAGATTTAGCGATTGAGCACTAGTTTTCATGATTTGAACTAAAAAAAAATCTGATTTAGAATGAGGCCGGAAGACTCGGGCTACCGTTTGTGATTTTCCCCAAATATTAGAATCACACCCATGTGACGCCGATAGTTCATTTCATCATAGGGGTGTGGTGTTAAGTTTCTTCCAAAATTGCCCCTTGAGCTCTAAATATCTTTATGATTTCATCTTTGGTCCATTTATCATCAGAAATCCATGAAAATAAGCATATTCTATCTGAAAAATTAAATAACAAGAGAAGGTGTAGATTTCTAACCAATTGACAAAATTTAATTCAAAAACAAGCAAAAATATGACAAAGATGACTCAAAAAAATAAAATCACTCTAACTTTTGAGTTACATCCCTTGTGGTGGCACAAGCAAAGAGAAAGATCTACTAGGCATGAACCTCTACTCCCAAGGCTAGCACTAGGCATAGAGCTAGAGGGATCTCGATGAGTCCGTGTGTGGGCAATTGTAAAGGACTCTCCCTTGCATGTCTCAAAGTTCTTCATTTCATCTCATAGATTGCTATAAAGGTATTTTACTCTATCACATCGTGTCGACTCTCTCAAGGATTGATACTCCTGGTTTTTATGTCAACTTGTTTCGGGCAATCACTTCCACCATTGTTATTTAAATTTCTAAAATTTCCTAAGGTTTCCCAACAAGATAAATATTGGAGTAATGTCGATAAGTCTTAAGAACCATGACAATAAAATTACCGAATGTAAACGCTAACTAATAATTTCAACTCAAACGGAATTTTCTACGCTCTTCACGGGTATGGACGTGCATCTATGCATGGCCGTGCATGAGCTTGCCTTCCCAGACTACGCCGAGCCATTCACATGCATGCCCGTGCATCCTTACACGGCCGTTAAGGGTTCAGCCAAGTTTTTCAAAATGTGAAAAAACATTCACGGGCACACCCGTGAACCCATACATGGCCGTGAAGAGTTATTTTACAAGAATTGAAGTTCGCTGAGTAGTTCATGGGCATGGCCGTGCATCGTTCCATCTGTTCGACACCCGTTCCGTTTTTTGCTCATTTCTTCCTATTCTTGGAGCAGAATTTGCTGAAATTTTACGGAGACCTTCCAAACTTAGCAATCGACAATTTGGGACTGGAATTAGGTGATTTGAAGTAGCAGTTGGAGAGAAAGAGGTGAAAGGGCGAAACCTAGCATTTGACGATGATTTTGGCAACAAAAGGCTATTCCAGCATGATTTCTTCCCCGTTTCGATGTTGAGGATCATTCCTTGGCCTCTCTATATGTAGATCTAGTCTTTCTCCTAGTTTGAATCAATTTGTTTGAGAGATTTGATTGTATTTCACAATATATATTGTAGCGTAAACTTCTTTTCTGGGTTTGGGTGTACCCCGCTGTAAAAATGTTGAATATTAATGCTTAATCTATACATTGCGTAGATTTATCTTTGTTCTTGTTCATGTCTAAGATGTTTCAATCCATATTCATGTACCGGCCATACATACATATATTTTACACATTGTGGGAAGGACTAAGAGGTGAACCACATCGTTGGATCCCCTTAGACTGGACTAGTGATTTCGACTATGAGAGTATTCAAAATTACCCGAGGAATAACAATTCTTCATAGTACCCATTGGGTCTACTTAACCCCCTAAGCCATGAGAGTAGGAGACTTGGGTTAAGTTAGATACCGGACCGTGTCTTGAGAGGGAACGTGTCTATACCTTAGGAAGGATTACCTTACGAACTTAGGTTAAACAACTTCAAACAATAGCATTAACTTTCTTTTGTACTTTAGTGTGGTAAAACCCAAAACCTCGATTCTCTCTCAAGATCTTCACAACCCGCCTGTTCCTGATTCTACCTTAGACTTATTTAGTTTACTTTCTTGCATTAGGATTTTAGTGACACTCCTACATTTATTTGATCACCTAGCTATTGGTTAATTGATCAATTAGTACTTGACCCCTAGTCCCTATGTGATCGATACTTTCTTATTACGTGATAGACCGTGCACTTGCGGTACGACCCTATCAAGTTTTTGGCGCCGTTGTCAGGGACTAGGTTTGCCAATATTAACATGATTAGAAAATTGATAGACTAGGATTAGTTAGATTTCCTCATGTTTTTATTCTGCTTAATTATTTTTAGTTGCTTTTTGTTTTAGTTGTGATTTTTATTTGGTGCTAGTGCTGCTAGCTTCTTTTGTCAAGGTACCTTGTTTATGCCTTGGAACACTGTTCAAACAGGGAGACTTATACTTGTAGACCCGAAGATAGAGCGTACCTTTCATCTGATTCGCAGAAATTTAAAGAGATTAAAGCTTGAAGGAGTGTTTTCTAATAATCAGACAATGGAAGCTAACTACTGTCTTAAGGACTTTGCCGCACCAACCATCTATAGTGTGCACTCGAGCATCTCACGACCAGCTATCGAAGATAACAACTTCGAGATCAAGCCATATCTAGCATAGATGGTGCAACAGAATCAATTTACTGGAGCAGCCACAGAGGACCCTAACCTTCATCTCTCTATTTTCTTAGAATGTTGCAATACTTTAAAAATTAATGGTGCTCCCCCTTATGCTATTAAACTTAGACTTCCCCTTTTTCTCTCAAGGACCGAGCCAGAGTGTGGCTACAATCTCTACCCCAGGGCTCCATCATGACGTGGGATCAGCTATCACAGGCCTTCCTGTCAAAATACTTCCCACCGAGCAAGAACAGCCCAGCTGAGAAATCAAATTATAAACTTCGCTTAGAGAGATGGAGAGTCCCTCTATGAAGCATGGGACCGGTTCAAGGAATTATTACGCATGTTCCCACACCATGGTCTACAGAAATGGGTAATCATTCAAACTTTTTATAATGGTTTATTATATCATACTAGACTTTCTGTAGATGTCACTACTGGTGGGGCACTGATAAACAAAAACTATGAGGATGCTATGGAGTTAATTGAGGACATGACCCTCAATCATTATCAGTGGTCAGGAGAGAGGAGCTAGCCGGTTCAAAATTCAGGGAAGTTTGACATGAACATTATTAATTCCCTAGTAGCAAAAGTAGATTCACTTTCATCTAAGCTTGATTCTATGAATGTTTCTACTTCTAACTCTATGGCTTGTGATGTTTGTGGAGTGTCAGGACATTCTGCTAATGACTGCCACATATTGAGCGCCTCATCTGAACAAGTCAACGCTATCGGTAACTACAGAAATTAGAATGATCCTTATTCGAGCACATATAACCCAGGATGGAGAAATCACCCGAATTTCTTCTACAAACCTCCTCCAGGAATACAACACCCATTTGTCAATCAGAGAGAGCCAGAACCACCTCATAAGTTGAATCTAGAATTGGTGTTGGAAAAGTTCCTTGCTATGTAGATTAAGCAACAAGATGAAGTCAATGAGTCTATTCGCCAGCTGAACCTGAAAGTGGACTCCATGTCCACACATTCTAAGGCCCTTGAAGATCAAATTACTCAGCTTACTCAACAAGTCGATGCATCTTCAAGGGCTCAAGCAGAAGTCAACCCCAATGAGCACTGCAATGCAATTATGATATGCAGTGGAGAGCAATTGGTCGACTCCAAGATGGATGCTAGTGATGATTCTATGAGAGAGTCTGATGGTCAGAGAAAAGAGACTCAATCTTCAATGGAAATACCGATAGAGAAGGAAGTCAACCCAGAGCCAATATATGTTCCTCCGCCTCCCTACAAGCCACCTATACCCTTTCCATAGAGGTTGGCTAAAGCAAAATTGGATAGACAATTTAGCAAGTATTGAGAAGTGCTGAAGAAGCTCCACCTCAATATTCTTTTCACAAAGGCACTTTCCCAGATGCCTAGTTATGCCAGGTTTCTTAAGGATATTCTGATCAACAAAAGAAAAATAGAGGAACATGAGATGGTGGCACTGACAGGAGAATATGTTGCAATCATTCAGAATTAACTGCCCCCTAAACTTGAAGATCCTGATAGTTTTTCCATTTCATACAGAATTGGCAACATCTAATTTGAAAGAGCACTCTTGGACTTGGGGGCCAACATTAGTCTCATGCCACTCTCTATCTTCGAGAAGTTAAACCTGGGGGATCTGAAACCAACGTCTAAAGTTCTTCAACTAGCTAATAGCTCTACACATCATCTAGTGGGAATTGTGGAGGATGTGCCCATTAAAGTCAGAAAATTCTTCGTTCTAGTGGACTTCGTGGTTTTAGATATGATAGAGAATTCCAAACTTTCTCTTATATTGGGCAGGCCATTCCTCGCTACAGCCAGAGCTGTAATAGACGTCAAACATAGAAAGATGTCATTGAACATTGGTGAGAACATCCTAGAATTTGACCTGTCTACTGATAATGAGAAATCATCTTTTTCAGGTTCCTGTTGCAGCGTTGAGGTGGTGGAAGAGAGTGTCAAATTATCAAGAGGCAAGAAGGGACACTATGAAGAAGAGCTTGATGACTTGGACGGTCCAAATGAAGAGAAGGTGTTGGCTTATATGACATTGATAGATGATGGTCCGGGAGTTGACCCTAAGAGAGGGCTACATGGAACACTTGGAGAAAAAAATTTGAGAGACATTGAGAGAACTTTTGAGTTTAACCATCCTCCTGTTTTATATCATTTGAGAACAATTATAGTCAGACTATTATATTTGGTGCTTATTTTAATAGGTACAATCTTTGGGAGATGAAGAAAGCAGAGGCTACATGCTATCTATTTTGCCTCTACTTCACCGGAAACACCATGATACCTTGCTATGGTCAAACTAGTGACCTTAATAAAGCGCTTATTAGGAGGCAAACCAATTTCTGGCTGATACTTCTCTTGTTTATAGTTATTTTTGCTACTTTTCTTATTTAGATTGTAGATTCTCTTTTATATTTTCACTTCTTATATGGTGCCCAATCACTGACATTTTTTTTGAATTTTTCAGATACCTGCATCGGCGTTAGGCATAGTATCATTGGTTTCACCGTCAACAGGGTCAGCTACTCTGTTGCCTATAGTTTCATTTCAGTTGTTAGTTTCCTTTTATCAGCTTATGTTAGTTTTCTTTTACCAGATTGTCATTTCCCTTTTTGCATGTTTTACTTTTTTAGTTATTTCAACATCTTAGGTGTCGAGCCCACCCCGTATCTATGATATTTGTTTTGCCTTTGAGATTGATTTGTTCTTTGAATACTTGATTGATTGAGATGAGAATCTTGCATGCTTTGAAGTATATATTGGTTATAGTTTGCACACATAGCTTGTTGTTTGGTGCCGTTGAAAGATTAAGTTAACTCAATTCATTATTGTTCCATTCATGAGAAGTGCACTTGTTGTCTTTATCTCAACCCTAACATGCATCACATGTGACATGATTATTTACATCTAGCTTCATAACTCAACTATTACTTGTACATCCTGTCATGAGAATGAGAAATAATAATAGTGGTACTGAAGTGTTTTTGTACATAGTACTTCCACTTGGCACTGTTCTTAGCATTACCCTAAAAAAGGAATAGTGGTACCTAAGTTCATTGTCTATCATGCTTGGCACTATCCCCAGAGTTAAAATAATAGCAATGGTACCGAAGCCATGGTGTGCTCACTCATCTGGCTTGGCATTGTTTTCCATATCTTTGTTCTTAAAAAAAAAAGGCACCACATAGGTACTATGTGGCACCGATGCTATTTTCCCATCACTTGATGTACATTAATTTGATTTGTGAATGCTTGATCAAAGATATCATTTGTGTGAGATGCACGATAAAGGTTTTGGTACTTTCAACTTTGTATACTCTACTAAAATGTACTAGTAATATTTGATTTAATTTGCTTTCGACGCTGCATTATAACTTGACGCCTACTATGACTAAATTATAACCTTGCCAGACTTACCAAAGTTCACTCAGATTCTTCATTTTATTTCATCATTATGTTCTAGACAATTCAATTGCTTGAGGACAAGCAAAACTTTAAGTCCGATGTATTTTTCTATGACTAAATTATATGATATATCGTAGCTTAATTCTATTATTATTTTGGAGTAAAATGCATGTTTTGTCTCATTTATTTGCCTAAATGCTTTATACTATTCAGAATCTTCACTTTTCCTTCGTTTCGTTGAAATGTAGGGATTACACCCTAAAATTGGTGGAATTTGAAAGATCAAAAGGTATGGAATAACTTTTCATGATGAGATGAAGCTAGACGTCAAATTTCAGCTCAAACAAAATATTCTACGCTTTTCACAAGCATGGTCGTGCATCCTTGCACGGCCGTGCATGAGCTTGCTTTCCCAAACCGCGCATAGCCATTCACAGGCGTGCCCGTACACCTTTACACGGCCGTGAAGGGTTCGGCCGACTTTTCAAGAACTTGACGAAATGTTCACGGGCACACCCATGAACCCATACATGTCTGTGAAGACTTATTTTTTAGAAATTGAAGTTTGCCGAGCCGTTCACGGGCATGACCGTGCATAGTTCTGCCTATGCGATACCCATTTGTTTTTTCAATCATTTCTTATTATTCTTGGAGAAGAATTTATTAAAATTTAACAGAGACCTTCCTAACTTAGCAACTGACAATTTGGGACTAGAATCAGGCGATTTGGAGTAGCAGTTGGAGAGAACGAGGCGAAAGGGCAAAACCTAGGGTTTGACGGCAATTTTAGCGACGAAAGTCTATTTTGGCATGATTTCTTCTCTGTTTTGACACTAAGGATCGTGCCTTGGCCTATCTTGATGTAGATCTAGTCTTTCTCCTAGTTTGAATTAATTTGTTTGAGAGATTTGATTGTATCTCATGATACATATTGTAGTGCAAACTTCTTTTCGGGGTTTGGGCGTAGCCCGCTATAAGAACGTTGAATATTATTGCTTAATCTATACATTGCGTAGATTTATCGTTGTTCTTATTCATGTCTAAGATGTTTCAATCCATATTTGTGTACCGGCCATACATACATATGTTTTAGGCGTTGTGGGAAGCACTAAGAGGTGAACCACATCGTCGGATCCCCTTAGACTGGACTGGTGATATCGACTACGAGAGTATTTGAAATTACCCGAGGAGTAATAATTCTTCACAGAACTCATTGGGTCTCCTTTACCCAGTAAGCCACGAGAGTAGGAGACTTGGGTTAAGTTAGACACCGAACCATGTTTTGAGAGGGAATGCATCTGTACCTTATTAATAATTACCTTAAGAACTTAGTTTAAACAACTTCAAATAATAGCATTAAATTTCTTTTATATTTCAGTGTGGTAAAACCCAAAACCCCGATTCTCTCTCAAGATCTTCACAACCCGCCTGTTCCTGATTCTGCCTTACACTTGTTTAGTTTACTTTCTTGCTTTAGGATTTTAGTGACACTTCTACATTTATTTGATCACATAGTTATTGGTTAACTGATCAGTTAGTACTTGACCCCTAGTCCCTGTGGGATCGATACTTTCTTATTAAGCGATAGACTGTGCACTTGCGGTACAACCCTATCACTAACCTCGCAATGAGTGAGCCATTTTTTTTTTTGCTTGAAGCGCAATAATGGGGAAACTCGTATGCGGCAAAGTGAGTCGGGAGGCTTAGCGACTGACCTGAACACAAACAAATGATGGTGTATGGTGTAGTCTCCCATGTTCCGGTGATCGAAGAGGCACAGGGTAGGGAAAGAACAAGTAAGAATACAAGAGTAATTGAACAAACAATCATTACCCTAATGCGTCGAGATGTGATTTAAACTTCTCTGAAAGAAACTTGAGATTACAAGAGAGGACCTCCAACAAGCTTCACAAGCTTCTGACAACACTCTTGCTCTCTGCAAGTGAGCTCTATCCTACTTGACAAGCTATCTTCTAGGTCCCCTTAGGTGCCCTTTTATAAGAGAAGAGCTTAGGGATACAACAAACTAGTAGGTGGGGGAGGTTAGAATATTCTATCCTCCTAAAAATTACAAAGAATAAAATCACTACTTCCTACCAACTAATGCTTACTAGGAATAAAATTACAACAAACTAAATGTAAAAATCGGGTACAAGAAATACCAACAACTCTAGCCTATGTGGACTTTTGGTTGAACCTTGTTTGTGGGTTGGACCTTGTTGGACTAATTGGGCCAGTTGGGCTAGCTACACCATCTTTGAGCAAGTTGCCACAAAGCAATAGATGTGGCTTATTTGTGGTTGATTCATCTTGGTGTTGACTAGTTTTTGCAACATATTTATGAGCCAATTGTGATATCGGTCTAGCTTATGCTCAATATGGATATGGGGCTATGATTGGGCCAATGTAACATTGATCATCCCCATGTACTTATCTGAGGGTTGAGCTTGACGCTGGGATCATCGCATGGCTTTTGAGATGACTGTTCTAGTTTAACCAAAATTTTTAAGGGGCCCTGTAATCTTTGCGGCAGCATTAAACTCATCATTTGTGAACTTCACAAGCAAGTCGTAATTTTTGTCTCCATCGTAATCTGATATTACATGTGGGCTATAATTTTTATGATGGTCATAATCTTCTCCATTGAAATCAAGCAGAGCATCCAAAATTTTCATAGGTGGGCCATAATTTTTGTCACAACCATAATCTGAGATCATGGGGAAGAGTGAAATTTTTCATGACCATAATTTTTTTTAGATAATTTCGCATACTTCTTGGTCGGACCATGATTTTCATCACCATCGCAATATGATATTATAGTCATGGTGTGAAAATTTTCATAGCTGTATTTTTTGGGCACTTATGGGAATGTTGGGTCTTGTGCTGCATCACAAAGGATAGCTAATCAATGTTCCTATTACACAAATGACATCTATCATAATGCTTACTATTGTGGCTTGTTGCTAATAATGGCCTTTTTATCAACTGGATGTTAAAATTACTTTCTTTCATGGAGATTTTGAAAAAAAATATACATATAACACCATCCCCAAGATTACTTCATGATTCAAATCAAGTTTGAAAATTAAATAAAGTTCCAAAATCATGGTTTGCAAAGTTTCATAATACCAAATGCAAATTTGGATTTCACTAAAGCAATCATGATTCTGCTTTATCTATAGATGTATTATTATTCTTTTTATCCTTTATGTGGATGATATGGTCATTAGTGGAAATTATCTTCAAGTAATGAAAAGACACAGAAAATTATCTTCATACTTTATTTAAAATGAAAGTTCTAGTTCAACTTTGGTATTTTCTTGGTATAGAGGTAAACTACCTATCAGATAGAATATTTTTATCTCAATCTAAATATGCTTCTAAGTAATTACTCTATGTTGAACTAACTGATAATAAAGTTGTTGAAAGTCCACTAGATCCTAATGTTAAGCTTTTGCCAACTAAAAGAACTATTCTTGCTGATCCTACTCATTATAGACAATTAGTCAGCAGTCTAAACTACCTTACAAGTACCTATCTTGATAAAAGTTTTGTTCATCTTGTAATTCAATTTATGGCCTCTCCAAGATCAAAATACTACTCTGCTATGCTATCCTTCAAATACTGTGATATATCAAATGAACTCTATTATGGTTTGAAGTATATACCATCAACTCTAATTCTTTGAGCCTTTGCTAATGCAGATTGGGCAGGTGATGCTCATGCTAAAAAGTATACTACTATATTTTGTATTTTCTTGAGTGCTTTTCTTATCTCTTGAAGTGTAAAAAATAGCCTATTATTTTGCGATCTAGTGTTAAAGTAGCCTATTGTCTTGTTGATATTGCATTAGAAATAGTTAGGCTATGTTAGTTTCTCATTGATATAGGTATTAATATTTTTGTATCCTATATCCATATCTCGTGAAAGTAAAAGCTTTATTCTAATTATAAAAAATAATGTCTATGATGAAAAAAAACACCAAAGATATTGAGTTAGATTATTATTTTACTCGAAATCATAACAAGGAACAGATATCTCTTTATCATATATTTCTATCATAAATCGTATTGCTAATCTTCTTATAAAGTCTCTCACACTATGGATCGTTTCAAATTATATTTGCCTACCACATCCCCAATTTGAAAGAGCGGGTGGGTGTTAACATTTATCATGATTTCACTTGATTGCACTAGATTGTGCTTCACCTAATCACATCTGATTGTATCTAATTGTGCTTAATTGCGCCTTATATATCCTTGCTAATTATAGAATAGAATACCTTACTAATTACATATTAGACAAATTTGTATATATATGTACATTATAGTGTGAATATTTTGTTGAATGGAAATCTAATTTATCTTAATATGTACATTAGATAATGTAATGGGGTAGATTCTAGTTGTATCATCTTAGTATGTTAGTATAAATTCATGTATGTGTTCCTATAAAAAATTTTCCGACATAAAACCATAATAAAAAATATAAAAGATTAAAATAAAATATATTTTTTTAAAAAAAATATCTGTTACAATAATTTACTATTTACTGATCGATGATAGGTCAAAAAGTTACAAATTTTGGTGTGGAGCAGCTCTCATACACTGAAGTGGCCACGTTTGTCGCGGTCAATTTTAGTAATTTTATGGGAGGACAAAATCTAATATTTTAAACAAACTTGGAGATGCTCTCATCACGTAACGCATAGTTTATGCAGCCAGGGGGGCAACTTGCGGTTACAATATCCTTATTTCAGCTGTCACGTGCTGCATGCCTCGCGTGGGCATTAGATAATTCCTCTAAATCTATTCTTAAAATTTGCGCGCATCCAAAAGGTTAACTTTTTTAATAATATTTTATTGAAATAATTATTTAGACTCAAAGAGTATTGAAAGGGCAAACTTATATTTTCCCAGATCGTGAGCACCTGAAACCATTTAACAAATAGAAAAATACTAATTAATTGGGTTTGGTAGTGCAGGGCTCCCAATCATACACTACCCAAGTTGCTGCCCTTCTTATCCAAACATCTTTGACTCAAAAAATGGCATGATGGGAGGCCGAATTGAAAAAGTATAGGAAGCTTCAAGGGTTCAAATGTTATTGTGGAAGGTGTATTGAAAAATTATAGGTGCATCTTCATTGTACGCACGTTTATATAAATTCTTTGCCATATTTGACGACTTTATCCAGATTGCAATTACCATGTATATACAACATATAAAATTAATCATAAAGCCCAGGTACTAACGTCAAAAGTATTATATAATTAATTCATTAAATATGTCCAACGATCCGGATAATGTGTGCGATAAGAGTTTCTCTGAGCTTAAAAGAAGGTTAGTTTCCGTGCTTGTGTCATTAATTCCTAATGGTGATACCAGATACATTGTACATATTGATGCCTCAATCCAAAAAAATAAATTAACCAAACTATTAGGAAATAAATTCCATAACTTCTCTTCTCTATACACGAATCTACATGCTCTTATTTTCCCTCCCTTGTCATCTCACCTTGCCATTGTCGGAGGGCTTGCTGAGACTCGCCGAAGGCTGCCGCCTGAAGGGAAGAAGAATGTAGCTTATTTCTCTCGTCTGCTGCTCGTGGAGAAGATAAAGCCGTTGTTAGCCCTGACTCATAGAGAAGACCTATGAAGCCAACTCTGAGGGAGGGTGCATTTTCTAGGAATCCACGAATTATTAGAATTTTTGGAAGCTCTACTATGTGTCATTGATTATAGTAGCGCATATCTCGAGGAGGCTTAGAAAAAAAACTTTATTACTAATACTGATATTAATACTAATACTAATGCTAATGTTAATATTAATACTATTCCTAATGTTAATTACTAATAGAAATCCTAATCTTAATTCAAATATATCTTGGGATTGAAGTACGTATAGGCCAGATTAATGGCTAAAACAGTTAGCATTCTTAATTTTCTACGAACCCACATATTCCTAAAAAACATTTTCAAGGAGAGGACACTGCCTCTGCTCACCTCTCCTCTATACTCTGTCTGCGCACCTTCGTTCCAGCCCGTTACTCGTCAACCGAGGTCTGCCAAGTTGCTGTGTCATTACTGTAGGTCTATGCTCGTATCTCTAACCCATTATATTAGTTTCTACACATTGATAGCTATCTTATAACAAGTGAAAGCTCTTTTAGACTAATTCCTGAATTAGAAGGTACGCAAAATTAGATAAATACAATCAGCAATATTTTGCTTATATGATTTTAATATATTATTCTAAATTTGTGCATCAGATCAAAAATAATGGTTTAATGAACATATAAAAGATTAACATATAATCCATTTAAAACATAATGGTTGCAATAATTCACAAACGTATTGATTGTGAAAAAATTTACTGAGTAAGAAGGCTGACCAAGATTCCTAAGCACAACTCCCTACAATTCGAGAAACGAATCTTAAAGCGTGACAGATCGTGTGAATCTCAATGCCTCCCTGTGTTAGTGTTATACCCTGAGACCTATCTTTTGGTCTAGACATATGTACTACATACATTGATATTTATAGATATCCTGCCATTGTCGTTGTCATGGTTTATTATACATCTGCGCATATGTATGTTTATATGATGATGTCCCTCGAGATATTACTATCTCAGTTTGCTTATGTCCCGAGTCAAGTACCATAGTGGATAGGGGACAGCTATGGTGCGGGTGAGACTCGTTTATGCACTGGTTAGCACGGGTTGCTCAACGCAGACATAAGGGTGTATCAAGGGAGATATGCTGGACTGACCCGCCGGGAGAGTTCTTCTTGGTGTCTCAAGAAGAATCTCATAGTGATAGAGTTGTATCTGTCCTTTGACTTGAGGAAGATTGTATCTCTGTGTTGTAAAGGATGTACTTTGATACAACCTAACACCTCGTCGTAACAGGGAGGTTATAATGGTTGTCATTGGGTATATCTTAAGCAATACGAGAGGTTCATCTTGCCGACAGAGGATTTACCCCTTCCCTATGTGGAAGCTTGATGTCCATGGGCCCCTAGATGGTGCATGACTAAAAGTGTGTGGCCACACCCAGGTTTAGCCTAATTTAGTTATGACCATCGTAGTTGGAATATACAAGTGTGACACGCTTGTCCAACTTGGACGATCAGCCTAGCAAAGGGATATGGATACTCTTATTCTTTATCACAGTTTGAGGTTGTCGATGGCGACATTTATTCCGATGACTTGGGTAGCGGCGATGTACTACTAGGTGCTACTCACCGCTTGTGATGACTGGATCATCACTACCAACGTCAGAGGGACCTACAGGGTCGCACACCTAGAATCTAGAGCCTCTGTATTGATCGGTTAGCCTCTGATCGGATCGTTGTATGATTCAGATCATTTTGGGAAGCTGATGCTATGGTTTTTCTTATGAGGAGATGAGACTTTATTTTGTTCATGTTTGACCACTAGTTGACTCTAGTGGACCATGTTTGACCTCTGTTGACCTGAGGTGTCAAAATGTGTCGAACAAGGGTCTTAGTGCAAGGTTGGGCTTTGCACTTTAGTCACATGAATAAAATAAAACTATTAATTGGCAAGAGAATTCTTCTCTTGGCTAATTAATAAGCTTGAGCGCAATTTACAATTAATTGCGTCTACGGGGATTCGAACCCATGACGCTTAATTGTGAGTAAGCACCTATGCTTGGGCGCAATTTACAATTAATTGCGTATGCGGGGATTCGAACCCATGACGCTTAATTGTGAGAAGGTGCCTATGTACATAGTCCCGCATGGGAAAAATCTCCAAAGAGGAGCTGGTGCTTCTATTATAAATAGAGAGGCTCTCTTGGGAGATTTTGCACTAGTCTCTTTTCTCCTCTCTTGTTGTCGCCTCCCCTCTGCTCCTGGCGTGAGGGTCTTGGAGGTGACGACAAAAAGAAAATTTTTGCATCAAGGTTGGGACAAGTTGTAGTGCTGCCCACTCCTTGTCGCCAACAGTTCCTCATCTTCTTGGCGCGTGGTCTTCGAGATTGGCGCAAGTAGAGAAGAAGCTAGAAGCGTGGATCTCTTCTCCCGAAGCTAGCACGTGCGCAGAGTAGCGGAGTCTCGAGGCAATCCGTGTGTGCTCGATTGTAGAGGACGGGCCTTTGCGCGTCTCAGCCATCGCCAGCATCAAACTGCTAAGTGAGCTATACCCCTATCACATCCTTTGTATTCTTCGTAAGAAGGTCCTTATTGTTGAATTAGGAATCTCATTTCAGGCTCGCTTCCGCTATTTTCGATTTTAAATAGCCTGGGGATTCCCAGCACCCCGCTCCCGTTAATATCCCGTTACCCGGCGCTACAGCTAACTAGGGTTACTTTTCCAAATTCATTAACCCCCGCCCACGTGCTCTCTCTCTTTCTCCCACGCCACTGTCGACATGATTTGATCACTCTCTCTTGCCCCTCCTCGCGAAAGGACCACGCCACTTTAACCCTGTTTATGATGAAATTAGGGCTCAGCCTTGTTATCCACATCGTGGACTAGGTGTCCATCATTGTGGATACTAGCATTTAAACCCTGTTTTTGATGAAAGTAGGGTTCAGCCTTGGTATCCACATCATGGATAGGGTATCCATCATCATGGATTCATGCACTTTAACCCTGTTTCGAATAAAATTAGGGTTCAATCTTGGAATCCACATCGTGGACAATAGGGGTGTGCACGGTTCAGTTAACCGAACTGTGTGTCAAAAAATCGAACCGAACCGGTGGGATCGGTTCGGAGTAATTCTGAACCGATCCCGAACCATTTGTACTGGTTAACTTATGTTCGATTAACCGGTTTTTCAGTACGGTTAACCGAAAACCGACGATTAACCGTATTATTTATGTATAAAAAAAATATTTAAAATTATAAAATAATTTAAAATTAATAAATAAAAATATTCTCGGTTCACCGTTAGTTTTTGGTAGTTAACCGTTGGTTTTGATGGTTAACCGGTTCAATTTTATATTAAATATTTATTTTTATATATAAATAAATATTATATAAACGGTTCGGTTCGGTTAACCGCGGTTCGGCCAAGTTCCGAACCTTAACCGAACCGATAACCGATCACAAGTAAAAAACTGAACCGATTAAGAACCGTTCGGTTCGGTTAACCGGAAAATCGGTTCGATTAACCGCGGTTCGACGGTTCGATGGTTTTTTTGCACACCCCTAGTGGACATGGTGTCCATTATCGTGGATACAGGCACTTTAACCCTGTTTATGATGAAATTAGGGTTCATCCTTGATATCCACATCATGGATGGGGTGTCCATCATCGTGGATACAGACACTTTAACCCTATTTCTGATGAAATTAGGGTTCAACCTTGGTATCTACATCATGGACAAGGTGTCCATCATCGTGGATACAAGCATTTTTACTTTATTTTTGATGAAATTAGGGTTTAGCCTTGGTATCCACATGATGGACAGGGAGTCTATCATCGTGGATACAGACACTTTAGCCTTATTTCTGATGAAATTAGGGTTCAACCTTGGTATCCACATTGTGGATGCAGGCATTTAAACCTGCTTCTGATGAAATTTGGGTTTAGCCTTGGTATCTATATCATGGACAGGGTGTCCATCATCGTGGATATAGGCACTTTAATCCTGTTTCTGATGAAATTAGGGTTCAACCTTGGTGTCCATATCATAGACAAAGTGTCCATCATCGTGGATACAGGCATTTTAACCCCATTTCTGATGAAATTAGGGTTTAGTTGTGGTATTCACATCATGGACATGGTGTCCATTATCATGGATACATGCATTTTAGCCTTGTTTATGATGAAATTAGGGTTCAACCTTGGTATCCACTTTGTGGACAAGGTGTCCATTATCGTGGATAAAGGCACTTTAACCCTGTTTCTGATGAAATTAGGGTTCATCCTTGGTATCCACATCGTAGACATGGTGTCCATCATCGTGGATACAAGCACTTGAACCCTGTTTATAATGAAATTAAGGTTCAGCCTTGGTTTACACATCGTGGATAAGGTGTCCATCATCGTGGATTCAGACACTTTAACCCTATTTCTGATGAAATTAGGGTTCAACCTTGGTATCGACATCATGGACAGGATGTCCATCATCATGGATACAAGCGCTTTAACCCTATTTTTGATGAAATTAGGGTTCAACCTTGTTATCCACATCGTGGATAGGGTGTCTATCATCATGGATACCAGCAATTTAACCATATTTTTGATGAAATTAGGGTTCAGCCTTGATATCCGTATCGTGGACAGGGTGTCCATCATCATGGATATAAGCACTTTAACCTTATTTCTGATGAAATTCGGGTTCAATCTTGGTATCCACATCGTGGACAAGGTGTACATCATCGTGGATATAGGGACTTTAACCTTATTTCTGATGAAATTAGGGTTTAGCCTTGGTATCCACATCATGGACAGGCTGTCTATCATCGTGGATGCAGGCACTTTAACCCTATTTCTGATGAAATTAGGGTTCAGCCTTGGTATCCACATCATGGACAGGGTGTCCATCATCGTGGATACAGGCACTTTAACCCTATTTCTAATGAAATTATGGTTCAACCTTGGTATCCACATCGTGGATATAGGCACTTTAACCCTATTTCTACTAAAATTAGGGTTTATCCTTTGTATCCACATCATGGATAGGGTGTCCATCATCGTGAATACTGGCACTTTAACACTGTTTATGATAAAATTAGGGCTGAATATAGATAGTCCATATTTGAGCGTGACTTTAAATTTACTTATATTTGTCAATCTATTATTGAAAATAGACAAGTACTTTTGACATCATGGATAAAACAAAAACCAGGCAAACATGCAATGAAGATATTGAGTGGGCCTTCAGTGAAGTGCTTGAGCATGAGCTTGAACTGAACCGGACAATAATCCCCTAAATGTTAATGTGGAAGAGGAATTAGAGGAAATTAATCATTTTCACCTGTACAGGAGGAAGACGACCTTGGTGCATCAGACATTAATAAAGTGCAACCTTCCTACTCATCTGCAATTCCCGTGGTTGGTATGACCTTTAGTAGTGAGGATGATGCCTACAAATTTTATAATGACTAAGCTAAAAGGGTAGGTTTTATTATAAAGAAGTTTCAGGTTGATAGGAGAAAAGATGATAGTTTGAAAATGAGAAGGTTTACCTGTAGTAAGCATGGGGTCAAAAATGTAAATAAAGAACATATCACAAAAAAACCACAACCGGAGACAAGAACAAACTGCATGGCCCGGGTGGAGTTTAAGATTGACCTTCATGAAGTTTGGACATTAAGTAGAGTTGAGTTAAATCATAATCATCCAATGACAAGTCCAAATAAGATCCACATGCTGAGATCTCACAAGAAAATTTTACCATTTCAACGAGCTCTAATTGACACAATGATAGATGTCGGGATGAAAGCACATAATATCTATGATTTTTTTTTGTCAGGGATAAGCAATAACAAAGTAGGTTTCATAAGAGAAGATAACATTAACTATATCCAGAAACGTATAAGAAAATTATTAGATGGTAAAGAAGCTCGAGGTATTATGAAGTTCCTGTAGGACAAGCGAGTTGTTGATCCATCCTTTTTCTATATGATAGAAGTTCAGGAAACCGGAGACATAGCAAATTTCTTTTGGGCAAATGGTAAAGCTATTACAGACTATGTCTATTTTGGGGATGTTATTTGTTTTGATACCACATTCCAAACCAACGAGTATGATATGCTTTTTGCTCCTATTGTTGGGGTGAATCACCACAAGCAGACTATTATTTTTGGGGTTGCCCTATTGTATGATGAGTCAGCAGAATCATTTACTTGGTTATTCTCAACATTTTTATAAGCAATGTATAGGAAGCAGCCTGTAACTATTTTTAATGATCAGCCTGCAGCTATTGCCAAAGCTATATAAATTGTTTTGCCAAGTAGCGCATATCGACTCTGTATGTAGCATATTTTTCAGAATGCCGCCACACATCTATCCCAAGTCCTTCACAATTTTCCACAATTTGCCCGTGATTTCAGACATTATATTTATGAGTGGTGTAGTGTGGAAACTTTTGAAAGATTATGGCAGGACCTATTAAATGAGTATAATTTACATGAACATACTTGGATGGTAAACTTCTACAAATTGCGTTCTAAATGGGCTGCTTGTTATTGAACTGAGACTTTCTATGCAGATATGACAACATCACAAAGAAGTGAGAGCATGAATTGTCACTTTAAACAATTTTTTAAGAGAAAATTGTCCTTGTTTGATTTTTTGGAACAATATGATATAGCCACCAACTTCTTCCGTGAGAAAGAGACAAAGGTAGATTTTAAGTATAGGAACACTACTCCAGTTGGACAAGCCTCTAATTTTCGTATGCTAAAACATGCAAGTGGACAATACATAACTACCATGTACAAAGAGTTTGAGAAAGAGTTTCTGGCACAATTAGATTGTTGTATTGTGCTGAAAAGTGCTGATGAGATAGAGATAAATTACATCATAAGTCCAGCTGGAGGCAGAGATGAAGTGGTCACATACAATCCATCAACTGGAATTGTTACTTGCATATGCAAGAAGTTTGAATGCAGTGGAATCCTATGTATGCATTCCTTGAAAGTGTTTGCAACTCACAATGTGATGCATATTCCGGACGAGTATTTATTGAAGAGGTGGACCAAATATGCACGAGATGGATATGGTTTAACTATTTGTCATTCTAATTTAGTTGCAGATGGACAGGAAAGCTTGATCTCCATATACACTCGCATCTATTAGAAGACTTCCAGCATTGGAAATAGGAGTTTATTATTTAGAAAAGGAGTTGAAAAGATAGAACAGGTGTTGGATGGACTGACGTTAGAAGTTGATGAGATATTGCGGAATGAAGAGATAGTTGAAGAGGACAAAGATCATAGCAACCATATATCCCCCACACAAAATATTACTATAAAAATCCTATGTCTAAGAAAGGGCCAAAAGAGAAGAGAAACAAGAGTGTGCTAGAAAGAATGGTGAAAAGGAAAAATCCAACTCCTACTACTACTTTTGTTGAGTCTGTGTCCATGCCAACACAGGTGAAATCAAATAGTTTGTATGTTTTTCTATTACACTCTTATTGGCTATTTTCACTTATCTTTGTATAATCTTGCTTGTAGGACTCTCAAGTAATGCTCAGGATCCCTTCGCAGCCAGCCTCTGGTTCCCACCCTGCTATGTCGTACACTACTATGATGATGGATACTACTATATCTTTTTATGTTAGTGTTAACTTATCTTTGTATTCTATTGTAATAACTTGGATACAAATACTAATTTCATTGTATGACGCAGTGCTCAGATGCATATTCATAAGTCTAGGATCAGGAGGACAATTTGAATGGATAAGTCAGGTGTATATATGACTGAATAATTTATAATGTATATTTGTCCCAACTGTCCACGATGGTAATTGCAATGAAAAGTTGTATGTAAAAAGGATATTCATTCGTATGTATGATATTTTTAATTTGAATGGATTTTCATTGATGGTGTATGTTAGGGATATTTTGTAGCAATGGATTGGCCAACAATATCATGGATAAGCCTGTAACATCATGGATACCTTGTCTGTCATCGAGGATAAGACTGTAATATCGTGGATAAGGCTGTAACATTGTGGATAAGCCTGTAATATCGTGGATAATTCATAAATATCATGGACAAGGTGTCCAGTATCGTGGATTTAACGTGGATAAACCATACAACATCATGGATAAGGCTGTAACATCTTGGATAATACAGGTCATGGATAAGGCTGTAACATCGTGGATAAGCCTGTAATATCGTGAATAAGTCATAAATATCATGGACAAGGTATCCAACATCGTGGATTTAATGTGGATAAACCATACAACATTGTGGATAAGGCTGTAATATCATGGATAAGTCATAAATATCGTGGACAAGGTGTCTAGCATCGTGGATAAGGCTGCAATATCATGAATAAGTCATAAATATCGTGGACAATGTGGATACGCCTATAATAACATGGAAAAAACTGCAAACATGTTATGGATAATACATAATATCGTGGATCCGACAATAATACAGTGGATAAACCTTGAATATAGTGTACAATCCAACCAACAGCTCATTGAACATTTACCATTGATAGCATAATCAAATTGTACAACTTCTTATTCAATTTGTTCATACAATAATTCTTATTCCATACCCAGTCAGACTTTAAAAGCCCCTTAAAAAGTGATAAGCTTACTATAGCCCTAATTTTTTATATTTCAGACTTGGAGTAATCAAAGGGACGAGCATATATTAAATATTTTATATTCTTTAATACAAATAGTGCACAATCAGGGTGGTCTGGTTCCTGGATCGAGCAGTCTTGCTGCCACTCTACTCTCCAACGCCGCATGTCTAGCTTCCTGTTTGTCTCAACAGCAAAATGATCCCCTAAATAGAGTGACTGCAAAAGTGAACAAAATTGAATGCAAGAGTATCAATGTATCTAATACCGAGTAAAAAACTAAAATTGATACGTACATATTTACTAATTAATTGTTTGTTTGAATGGGTGGTGGCCAATGAATTGAACACGCACATCTGTTTCTACGTGAAATCAAAATACATTAGGAACCAGTGATTGTTGTTTAATACGGGGCAGAGTAATCGCTTCAAGAATCTCATCCGGGCTCCTGGCAAATGCTCCAGTTTGCCTGTAGCTGCAGCATTGTTGTATCCCAAGTTGTTTGGCATGTACCATGGACTAATCCCTCGTAACGGCGCAAAAAAGTTGTTGTGTCCGCAAGTGCACGGATACTTCGAAGTAATAAAAATATCGAACGACAGAGACCTATGTGTTAAGTACCAAATAATAGTTTTCTCACTAGCTAAGCAAACTAAAAATGATGTAGCAAATGATCGAATAGTGCACGGGAAAATATCAAAGAAGAAAACTGGGACTAAGGGTTCATCCACCTTGATTCTAATGACTATAAAGAAATAAAGGCTGTCAATCAAATTTCATTATAATAAAGATGTAATTTACTTCATAAAAGGATCAACTCGCTCTCGCGCAGTCAATCATACAAATGACCAATCCTCACTCTCGTGCAAGATCTATCCAATGTTGAAAATAAGTAAATCATTGAACAAAGAACTCAAGGATCACTCTCGTGCATCCGAATTCTAAGTCAAAAATCTAAAGTGGAAACTCAAGGATCACTCTCGTGCATCCGAATCTCCACACAGGTTCTACTTATGGTTCTCTAACGTTCTGATCCTCACTCTTGCACAAGATCTTCACGTTTAACACATTAACTCGATCCAAAGAATCATAAAATCAACAAGGCATTAAAATCACTAAAAATCAGAATTCAAGAACAAACCTAATCTCTTACGATAAGTTCCAAACTCGATGATTTCTAGGGTTCCGAATTTCACAATCAACCTCTCAGTCTATTTCATAAAATTCTAAAACATGTTGATGTTTATAAAACTAAGGAGAATTAAAGACAATCATCACATAAGTAAAATTATCATAACAAAGTTATCATGACAAAAATAATCAATGTCTAGTCAAAAAAAAAATCAAGGGGATTACACCCCATGTCCCATAAGAAGATTAAGCTATCATGGTGAAAGAATTACAATAAACCATAATTTCAGAGGATTAGAAATCGAAAAGGGGAAGAAAAGTTACGAAACAGGTGCTGTAACGAAATTACAGCACCGTAATTGCCTTTGAATAGCGCTGTCACCGCTGTTTTGTTGATTTCTCCCTCGATCAGACTCCAAATGCTCTGAAACTTCTAGTGTGTGCTCTCCTACTCTAGACGAAGCTTCGCTGTAAATTTCACGGCCTGAGGTCCTCTCTATGCCTCTCGGTGTGAAGCCATGCCCTAAAGATGCCTCCTTCGATTACTCTCTGGATTCTTTATAGCAATTCATGCTTCTAGTTCATGCATCTTCTCCTCTTTAAGACGAGTCCTTAGCATCTTTCGAATCTCAATTTGGATCTCTGGATCAAAATATATGGTGCGCACAAGATTCGGGCTTCAAATAGTCCGCGAAAATTGTGAATTAGGGATGAAATTACGGCCGTAAAATAAATTACAGCAGTGTCGTATTTTAGTTCAGTGAACCCTGAGTCAAAAATACGGCCCGTGAAACATATTACGGCCGTGCCGTAAAATCGGACGAGTTCTCTAGTCTAAAATCTCTAGAAAATATGGCCCGTAAAATGGTTTACGGTAGTGCCGTAAAATCAGGAAAACTTTCTAATATGAAAATTCACCAAATTATGGCAGGTGCTTCGATATTACGGTATCGTACGGAAATACGGTACTGTAATATATAATATGACCCTACCGTATTTTGGTCTTTTGCTCTGATTTGCGTGAAACTTGCCATGTAATTTCCTCTTGATGATTGGGACTCTTCCATGTCTTTGATTTTGCTTGAAAATGCCTTAAAATAATGTCTTTTTACCTGAAAATCATGAAAAACCAAAATAGAAGTAGATTTTGTAATATTTGATAAATTTAGCATAAAAATAAGCAAAAGATCCTCAATTTGGCATGAAAAGACATATAAAATGATACAAAATATACTATATATTTTGGTGTCATCAAAATACATAAGGCTTAACTTTGCTTGTCCTCAAGCAAAAATTAAAATTTGATTAAAAGATAAACCTTTTCATGCTCAATAAATTTCTAAAATACGACCATCAATGAAAAATCCATCAATTGCTTTATAAAACTTCAGATAAACATATCATTCTTATAACTCAACCCTCTAGATCTACAATTCAATAAAATAAAACTTTGCAACTCGTACAATAAATAGAATTTTTAATCTCATGATTTCACCCAATTTCAGTTCAAATCTATCATGCTTTTGTTTACAGGAATTAGGTTTCCAAGATCTTTTTCCACACACAAATTTTTCTTTTTTTTTCTCATAGATGACATGTACCCACATAGATACATACTTTTTATTTTGACTTCAACCCTTGTTTTCGGTACCACTGTTAATTTTACACAGTGCCAAGTAGAGGAGTCTTATTCTTTTTCTCTCTCATTATCTTTTAGTCATAGACTTCAACCCATGTCTTAGGTACCACTATCAATTTTATATAGTGCCAAGTAGGGGAGTCTTTCACTATTTTTATGGATCTTGGATTCTTATTTCCCAACAAATAGAAAAAATAGACTAAACATCTACTAGGTAGATCAATTGATAGCATTTCAGTAATCATACTCATTAACTCATTTTATTCAAAAGAATAGTTTCACTTTTAGATTTTATCCCTCAAATAATATATCTACCCAAAATTTCATGCATCAACCAATGTTAAATTTCAAAAATAGATATGCATTGAAGAAATAAATATATCATAATAGAGTTTGCCTCTAATCATGAATTTGAATTTATCCATCATCAATCAATCAAGTCATCAACAATATAAATCAAGAGTATACTCATCATCATCATCAAATATCACAATATCATATCATAAAAAAAATATAAAAATATATTATCATGTATACTACAACCATATCGAAAAGAAAGATAAGCATGTCAAATAGAATAGTAGTGGCGGTGGTCATAGAGGTGTAGAAGCATCATCCTCAAACAATAATGTTCAAAAGTGTAAAATGATATATTCAAGAGACCATATCGAGTAGAAATCTCAGTGAGTGATACATCTAAAGTAAATCAAAGATGCAACCATATGAAATAATCATGAATAAGAGAGTGTAAACAATACTCACAAAACTATATAGCAAGCTCGGACCAAAATTACATAAGGCTCGGAGCAAAAAATACTATCGGGCAGATGCTGCTAGGTCCAAAGATGTGCCTTTTGAAATTTTACCTGCACAATTTTAAATACATAAGGCTCAGTCTAAAAATAGTCTCTAAAAATAATAAGGATAAAAATAATTTTCTCAAGGGAGAATCAGAGATGTTGCCGGAGGTCTAAAGAGGATGCTAGTGGAAAGAGTCGAGGAGGCAAGAAGTAGAGGGTGAACAGAGGCTATCTGAAAAACTGCTAGCAATGATAGTGGTGGTGCCGACAGTAGAGTGAGTAATCTCTAGTGGCCTGCTAGAGAATACAGTCTTGGAGGTGAGATCGTCGGCAGGTGAGTGCGTGAGATAGCACTGCAAAAATAAAAAAAAAAATCAGTCACTAATAAAGAGTCTGTTGCATAAATAAATAAAATCAATAGAATAAGAGGCAGTAGAAGAAATAAGAGTCTGCATATGGTATAATCCAGTATCGACGGCTGGAAACAGTGATGTCAGAGGCAGATGCAGTGGTAGCTAGAGATGGAAGACAGTTGCTCTTGAAGATTTCTGGATCTAGAGAAAAATAAGCTATAACATGTAGAAAGCAAACAAAGCAGTTTCTGAATTTTTTATGAAAAGTAGCCATACCAAAAAAATAAGATTTAATGATCCAAATAGAAAATGGACAGAACCATGCAATAAAATAAAATTCGTTCTTTTCAGATGTATAAAAATCAAAGGATTAAAATCTATCAGGAATTTGGGGCATCAGTAGAAAGAAGGCTAATCAGATTACAAAACTGCAAAAACTGCACAAAAGTTAATCAAATTCGAAAAGTTGCCATGTGTCCTAGAATGATCAGAAAATATTTTCATGAAAACAATTAATCCACGAGGTAGAACGACGAATATTCTTTATATTCCATACGAAAAATCAGGGTTTCAAGTCATTAAAGTATCTTAAAAAGTTGCAGCAAAAGTGCTAATCAGAATAGTCAAAAACAACTGCTGCAGAAATTAATCAGAATTGAAAAGATGCGAGGTATTTTAGAATGATCCATGGACTTTAAAATTCAATAAAAATATCCAGATGATAGACAAATATGAGTAGTTCATGTTTGTTCCAAAGATCAAAAATTTTTCCAACCTAGTTTCTTAAAATTACAGCGAGAAAACACTTAGTCAGGTTTGAAGAATGTAGCTTTAAAATATGGTACCGTAATATCCTTTACGGCAGTAATGTAATGTACAAAAAAATATCAGGTCAGAAATATCCAAAAAATACGGTACCGTAAAAACCAATACGGTACTGCTGTGAAACTCTAAAAACTATCGGGAAAGAAAACTTTAGAATTACGGCACTGTAAAGAGGATTACGGCAGTGCCGTATTTTGCGCAAAATTTTATTTTCCCTGCAAAAAGAAAAGAAAAATTAATTCTAAAAATAAACTAAAATAAAAGAAACTAAGCTAAGTGATAACGCTTGGGTTGCCTCCCAAGAAGCGCTAATTTTAGGTCCATAGCTTGACCAAAACTCAAAAATCATGGTGAAACAGGTGAATTAGTACCAAAGTAAAGAGCAAACAATTTTCTGCATTTCCTTTGTCCAAAAATTTTAGCCATAAATCCAAAAATCCATAATTGCAAATAAATCACAATCAAAATGGCTTCTTTAAATATGCAGAAATCAAAATCAAAATTTTCAATGATTTTCCTATGTTTGTCAGATAGCAAAATCATAAGTCCTTTCTTCAGATTTATATTTTCAATGGCTATAGGACTTTGATCAAAAAATATAAGCATTGAATCATCAAAATAAACTTTTTGTCTCAAATCAGGTTCCTCAATAAAGCACAGTTTTTCAAATACATCAGAAGATTCAATAGTAGATATGGGCAAAGTATCAAAGTGAGATTCATTCAAATCCTTATCAAGATCCTCAGGTCTAACATCAAATAACTTATAAATTTAAAAATTATCATCAAAATCAAAGTGAGATTGTTCAAAATCAATTTCCCTATGTCTTTCCACAAATAATTCATCATTAGAAGAATCAAAATCAGAATCATACAAAAAATCATAATGAGATTTATCATAATCAATAGAATCAAAGTCAACCACAAAAGACTTATCATTAATCTCAGCAATATCACCAAAATCAAAGTGGGGCTCATCAATGTCTGTAATTTTCAACCCTTTATCAAACTCATCATATTTAACCATAAATGATACAACATCAAAAGAATCAATTTCATCAAAAGAGGGTTTTTCAAAATCAATTTTCTCAAACTTTTCTACAAACAAGTTATTAGAAGAATTAATTTAACAATCATCAAAATCAGAGTGAGATTCATTAATATTCACATAAGGCTCAATCTCAAAATAGTTATAATCAGAGGGGGATTTTTCTAAATCAATTTCTTCAGTTTCCAAATAAAACTCAAATAAACAATCTTTTTGTGCTATTTGGGTTTCTAACATTTTAGTATTAACACATATATCATCTAGCCTATGTTTATGGGTCTCATGTGCACTAGAATTGATCTGTTTCAGACTCTCATTCAAGTCATCATTCTGTTTTGCTTGGGTACTCATGAACTTTTCAAACAGTATCGCTAAGCTAGATTTTTCAGTATCCTCAAAGTATGGTTCAAAAACATGATTTGAACAATCATTAGAAAAAGAAGTTTGATGATTTTTCCATCTAGAATACAATTGATAAGATTCTTTCCATGATAAATTGGGATTTAAAAATTGACAATCAGAGGTATAATGATCAAAATATCCACAAATATCACATCTAATGGAAGAAGAAGAGTGCATATAAGAGTTAAACGTATATTGGAGTGTGCTCATTGAATCATACTTACCTTGTGGCATGTATACCTTACTTCTTTGAGATGCCCATGAATTGTGATGAAAAGACATATTTATCAAATCTATCAAGAACAGAAAGATAATCCAACACCAATCAATCAAATTGTTTTTTTTTAGAATATATAACAAAAATATAAAATCTAAAACACAAGTAAATTCACAAATTTTAGAAATTTTCAGTTCTGTCACAACTGTGAAAATCCAAAACCTGCAAAAAGAAAAATCAAAGTTAAATCTAAAACAAATAAAACTTAGTCTAGCAATACTAACAACTATTTTGAGATTAACAAAACTAAGGTCCTCGGCAACGGCGCCAAAAACTTGTTGTATCCCAAATTGTTTGGCGTGTACCTAAGACTAATCCCCGGCAATGGCGCCAAAAACTTGTTGTGTCCGCAAGTGCACAGATACTTCAAAGTAATAAAAATATCGAACCAAAGAGAGCTACATGTTAAGTACCAAATAATCGTATTCTCACTAGCTAAGCAAACTGAAGATGATGTAGCAAGCGATCGAAAAGTGCACGGGAAAATATCAGAGAAGAAAACTGGGACTAGGGGTTCATCCACCTTGATTCTAATGACTAGAAAAAAATAAAGGTTGTCAATCAAATTTTATTATAATAAAGATGTAATTTACTTCATATAAGGATCAACTCGCTCTCGCGCAGTCAATCATACAAAGGACCAATTCTCACACTCGTGCAAGATCTATCCAATGCTGAAAATAAGTAAATCATTAAACAAAGAACTCAAGGATCACTCTCGTGCATCCGAATTCTAAGTCAAAAATCTCAAGTGGAAACTCAAGGATCACTCTCGTGCATCTGAATCTCAACACAGGTTCTACTTATGGTTCTATAACGTTCTGATCCTCACTATCGCACAAGATCTTCACGTTTAACACATTAACTTGATCCAAAGAATCATAAAATCAACAAGGCATTAAAATCACTAAAAATTAGAATTCAAGAACAAACCTAATCTCTTACGATAAGTTCCAAACTCGATGATTTATAGGGTTCCGAATTTCACAATCAACATCTCAGTCTATTTCGCAAAATTCTAAAACATGCTGATATTTATAAAACAAAGGAGAATTAAAGACAATCATCACATAAGTAAAATTATCATAACAAAGTTATCATGACAAAAATAATCAATGTCTAGTCAAAAAATATCAAGGGGATTACACCCCATGTCCCATAAGAAAATTAAGCTATCATGGTGAAAGGATTACAATAAACCATAATTTCAGAGGATTAGAAATCGAAAAGGGAAAGAAAAGTTACAAAACAGGTGCTGTAACGAAATTACAGCACCGTAATTGCCTTTGAACAGTGTTGTCACCGCTGTTTTATTGATTTCTCTCTCGATCGGACTCCAAACGCTTTGAAACTTCTGGTGTGTGCTCTCCTACTCCAGGCGAAGCTTCGGTATAAAGTTCACAGCCTGAGGTGCTCTCTATACCTCTCGGCGTGAAGCCATGCCCTCAATATGCCTCCTTCAATTACTCTCTGGATTCTTAATAAGCATTCGTGCTTCTAGTTCTTATGTCTTCTCCTCTTTAAGAAGAGTCTGCAGCATCTTTCTGATCTCAATTTGGTTATCTGGATCAAAAGATATGGTCCGCGCAAGATTCGGGCTTCAAACAGTCCGTGAAAATCATGAATTTGGGATGAAATTACGGTCATAAAATAAATTACGGCAGTGCCGTATTTTAGTTCTGTGAACCCTGAGTCAAAATTATGGCCCGTGAAACATATTACAACCGTGCTATAAAATCGGACGAGTTCTCTAGTTTGAAATGTCTGGAAAATACGGCCCGTAAAATGGTTTACGGCAGTGCCGTAAAATCAGGAAAACTTTCTAATATGAAAATCCACCAAATTATGGTAGGTGCTTTGATATTACGGTATCATATGGAAATACGGTACGTAATATATAATATGGCCCTGCCGTATTTTGGTCTTTTGCTTTGATTTGCGTGAAACTTGCCATGTAATTTCCTCTTGATTATTGGGACTCTTCCATGTCTTTGATTTTGCTTGAAAATACCTTAAAATAGTGCTTTTTTACAGAAAAATCATAAAAAATCAAAATAGAAGTAGATTTTGCAATATTTGTGAAATTTAGCATAAAAATAAGCAAAAGATCCTCAATTTGGCATGAAAAGACATATAAAATGATACAAAATATACTATATATTTTGGTGTCATCAAGCATGCATTTTCTTTGCCTTATAATAGCAGCACGATGGGGAAATATTATCAAAACCATGAATCCTTTGCTTTCTGGATATTTTGTATGTACTGAACTATGCTATTAGAAGGAATGCATATATATCAATAACCTACGTAGACAAGAATTAGCTCCTGAATTAGTCTCCTGAATTAGCTCCTCTATATGTGTAGAAGGATTATTTACCTACCAAAATATATATCATTCAGACCCTTCAACATATAAGACAATCAGGTAACCATAAAATATAACATGACAAAGGAGGACTAACATTTACATGCGAATGCAACTCTGGTTTTAGTGACTCATTATCTTTAAGAATCTCATCAATTTTGGCTTCCATCTTATTTATCTAACAAACAAGTCCATTAAGCACTTTTAGTTGCATACATTACCATAAGAGCCTGAATATGAAATTAACATGTCAATAACTTACTGTGTCTCTATACAAAGGTGCAGCTGCTTCTAGCTCTCCAGCATGCTATTCTGCCTCTTCAGCATGAGACGGTGCTAAATGACAAATAACCATCTCATGTGCATCGGGAACTAGGTCAAAAATGATCTGCGCATATTAACATCATGATTAGCTAACGAAGTAACAAATAATTATCTCATACAAGTAGCAAATATACTGTGTCAACTGTCATTTGCTGAGTAAGTTTATGATAAGTCAGTCTTCAGCCCATTTTCACTTTGGACCATCGGAATAGGCGAGGGTATATACCCTCAAATCCATCTTCTCTATACTCATTGTACAACATACAATGCTCATACAACCAAACCTGCAAGGGGGACATTATGTTAAATGTAATTACAAATTTTAAATTACCATAAATGAATAATATGTTCAATTGAAGAAAACTTACACAGAGCACAATAGCGCATCTAGAGAATCCACTAGGCTTTGGCTTCTTTGTACACCTTGTCAAATCGTCGGTCATATAACGATATATTACTTCAGCCCAATCATACTGTGTGACCTTGGATAGGTCTTCCGCAACATCTACTAAAAAGCCATCTAAGCTATAACTTATCCTACTAAATAAAAATGTGCAGCATATATACAACACTGTCAGAACCCTAGCTCTATCTTCAAGATAACCTTTATTTAGTTCATCCTCCTCCTCAAATGCCCTCTTTAGCTTACTTTCCAACATCAAACATGTTATTCTTGTCCCTTTAAATTCCTCATTTTAGAAGGGGGACTCACTGAACCCTTCAAAGTCTACCAATTCCCTTCTTCTTGGCAGTCCTAGGATGACTACAACATCCTTTACTGTGAATTCCACAAAATTACCATTCATAGTAAATCTCTTCCTTTCCTTGTCCCAGATGGATATCAAATACTTTTCTGCAATTGAATCCATCTGAATTGTTGGCCCCTGAACCAAATGGCCAAAGGGAGTTGTAGATAGTAATCCCTTAATCCTTGGCCATTGTGGTAATCCGGATAAAAATGTATTCATTCGGTGCATTGAGCATCTACTCATGCATAATCGAGGTACTTCCTTCTGCTTTGGGGACTTAGCTGGCTTTTTAACACATGTCTTGTATTTAACCCTACTCCTACTTGTGTCAGCACGTGTGTCAGATCTTGTGCTATCACTACGATCACTTGAACTACCATTGAAACTTTCACTTTGGGAGCTCATATTGTTGAAAATATATGGAACTATGAAAAGCAAACTGTATTAGGTTATGTATTATCTACAAACAAGGTTACATTGCCGGTATCCATGATAATGGACACCCTGTCCACGATATGGAAACCAAGGCTGAACCCTAATTTCATCAGAATTACGGTTACATTGCTGGTATCCATGATGATGGACACCCTGTTCACGATGTGGATACCAAGGCTGAACCCTAATTTCATCATAATTAGGATTACATTACTAGTATCCACGATAATAGACACCGTATCCACGATGTGGAAACCAAGGTAGAACTCAAATTTCATCATATTTAGGGTTAAATTGCTGGTATCAATGATAATGCACACCCTATCAAAGATGTGGATACCAAGGCTGAACCCTAATTTCATCAGAATTAGGGTTACATTGTTGGTATCCACGATGATGGACACGCTGTCCATGATGTGGATACCAAGGCTAAATCCCAATTTCATCAGAATTATGGTTATATTGCTGGTATCCACGATGATGGACACTCTGTGCACGATGTGGATACTAAGGCTAAACCATAATTTTATCAGAATTTGGGTTACATTGCTGGTATCCACGATGATGGACACCTTGTCCACAATGTGGAAACCAAGGCTGAACCCTAATTTCATCAGATTTAGGGTTAAATTACTAGTATCCATGATGATGGACACCCTGTTCACGATGTGGATACCAATGCTGAACCCTAATTTCATCAGAATTAGGGTTACATTGCTGCTATCCATGATGATGGACACTCTGTCCATGATATGGATACTAAGGCTGAACCCTAATTTTATCAAAATTAGGGTTACATTGCTGGTATCCACGATGATGGACACCCTGTCCACGATGTGGAAACCAAGGCTGAATCCTAATTTCATAAGAATTAGGATTATATTGTTGGCATCCACGATGATGGACACCTTGTCCACGATGATGGACACCCTGACAATGATGTGGATACCAAGGCTGAACTCTAATTTCATTTGAATTAGGGTTACATTGTTGATATCCACGATGATGGACACCCTGTCTACGATTTGGATTCCAAGGTTGAACCCTAGTTTCATTAGAATTAGGGTTACATTGCTGATATCCACATCGTGGACAGGGTTACATTGCTGGTATCCACGATGATGGACACCCTGTCCACGATGTGGATACCAAGGTTGAACCCTAATTTCATCAGGATTAGGGTAACATTGCTGGTATCCACGATGATGGACACCTTGTCCATGTTGTGGAAATCAAGGTTGAACCCTAATTTCATTAGAATTAGGGTTAAATTTCTGGTATCCACGATGATAGACACCCTGTCCACGATGTAGATACCAAAGTTGAACACTAATTTCATCAGAATTAGGGTTGCATTGCTGGTATCCACGATGATGGACACCCTATCCATGATACGGATACCAAGGGAGAACCCTAATTTCATCAGAATTATGGTTAAATTGCTGGTTTCCACGATGATGGGCATCTTGCCCATGATGCGAATACCAAGGGGGAACCCTAATTTCCTCAGAATTAGGGTTAAATTACTGGTATCCATGATGATGGACATTCTGTCCACGATGGGGATACCAGGCTTAACAGTGTGTATCCATGATAATTTATTTTAAATCTATGATAATTTGAATTTGCATCCACGATAAATTTAAATGACTTTACTTACCAAGAAATTTGCAGAGGAAGTTATTAACTGAGCCTGACTACCTGAGTGACCTTGTCCTTCTCAGCGTACTACTATTTACTTGTGTAGGACCTCGTGAGAGCGGAAAATACATCAATCATTAATAACTAAAACCATTAAGCATCAAATACCAAATGTACAAAAATATTAAATAAAAATTGTATCTCACCTGAATCAACGGGACAAACGGAGCAGTTTAGGGTTACGAAACAAATAGGAGCCAAGGTTTTGGGCAGGCAAATGGGCTAAAGAGGGAGAAAGAGAGGATCGAGGACAGATTTTGGCTTAGGTTAGGGATTCAGACGAGAACAAGGATTTCGCCGGGATGGAGAAGGTGCGATCCGGAGAAGTGTGCTCTCTTTGTATATACGCACAAGAGAGAAGGCTAGGGTTCAGGGCGTTGGACGAGAGGTCGGCTAGGGTTCTCGGTGTAGGCGAAAAATTTTGAGAACCTTTTTCGTAGGTTCAGAGGCAATAGTGGTGTGGGAGGGAGAGAGCATGCGAGCAGAGTTTAATGCATTTAGAAAATTAATCATAGTTAACTATAGCATTAGATAATAGGACGTTAACGCGAGCAAAAAGACATTGAGATTCGTGCAATCTAACGTATTTTAAGATTTGTTTCTAGAATTGTAGAGAACTGTGCTCAAAAATCTTGAGCAGCCTCCTCTCAAAACTTTTTTTTCTTGATTGTGGGTATGGCGTGGGTGTCGCGGGGTCCGTCCGTCAGTCTTAAAAAAATCAAGATGGCTTGTCGGCATCACACACAAACTCGGAATGTGTGTACAACGCATGCAGGTCGTGGTAAATAAAAAGGAAAACAAGACGTTTATTTAGGTTTTCTCGGAAATACAATTCTATAGATTTTTTACTTTAACATATATAATTTTAAAATAATGAACGATAATTCTGTTAAAGAATTTTAGACAAATATTTTGTCTAGATTTTTTTAATAAGCACAAATAATCCACTAAATTTAAAATTTTAAGATGACATTCTAACATAAAAATTAGTTGTTAATTTCAAAGTTTAGATCAAAGTTTTCTATGTAATTATTCCATTGAATATCTGCCTTCCGAGAATGCAAAATTTAATTTCCGAGTGCCAACAACGAATAAAAGAAAAGAAAAGCTCAATTATATTAGTTTGTCCATTCCTTTTTTTTTTATTTGATCGGACAGAAGCATGGAGGGTGAACAGTCGGTAAAATGGAAACAGTAAAAACCCCAATACTTACCAAAATAAATTTAACGCTTTTCTTTCTGAATTTTGAAAACCCTATAAATACGGTGGGGTGCAAAGCACGCTCGGGGACAACACATTTAGTTGAACGTGGGGAGCAAGATGGCTGATGAACAAGTCTACGCCCATGCCCGTGTGTGGAACATGGCATTTGGTTACAACAATTCCATGTCCCTCAAATGCGCCATTGAGCTTGGCGTAGCTGACGCCATCCACAGCCATGGCAAACCCATCCCTCTCTCTCTCCTCCTATCCAAGCTCTCCATCTCGCCTGCCCGGGCCGGATGCTTCCGCAGCATCATGCGCCTCCTCGTCCACTCCGGCTTCTTCTCTTGCCAAAATCCAACCACGGAGTCGACCCTGGAGGAAGAGACGTACGGCCTCACGGCAGTCTCTAGTGCTCTCTTGATCAATGAGAAGGCAGATCAGTGCCTGTCCGCGTTCATACTCTTCGTTATTTGCCCCGAGCTGGTGACGTCAGGTCTTAGTTTAAGAGCGTGGCTCACCGGGGGGGAAGACGCCGGGGCCGCCGCCTTCGAGCTGGCGCACGGGGAGCCTGTATTCAAGTTCGCAGAGAAACGCACGGAGTTTAGCAGTATGCTGAACGAAGCGATGGCCTCCGACACTCGTTTGGTGGCGCAGCTGATCATTAGGGAGCACGGCGACGTCTTGCGCGGGTTGAGTCGTTTGGTGGACGTCGGAGGGGGGAGCGGCGCGATGGCCTTGGCGCTCTCCGAGGCCTTTCCCCAACTGAAGTGCGTGGTGTTGGACCTCCCGCACGTGGTGGCTTCGGTGGGGGAGCAAACGGGCACGAAGAAGGTGGAGTTCGTCGGAGGAGATATGTTCGAGTGTATTCCTGCAGCCGACGCCGTGGTGCTTAAGGTAATCGATTTTTGATATAACAATTCATGATATTTATAAAATGACCCACCCGTACTGATCACACTGTGACAGTGGATACTGCACGACTGGGGAGACGAAGATTGTGTGAAGATCCTGCAAAATTGCAAGAAGGCGATACCCTCGAAAGAGCAAGGCGGGAAGGTGATAATCATAGAGATTGTTATGGAGACAGACAGTAGCGGCTGCACCGCCCAAGTGTTGGCAACGCAGCTACTGTTTGACATCTACGTCCAGTCCAACGTCCCAGGAAAGGAAAGAAGTGAAGCTGAATGGAAAAATATTTTTACAGCGTCTGGCTTTGTGGACTACAAGATCACAAAAATCATGGATTTACGCTCTGTCATTGAGCTCTATTATTGAAGGCTGTGTTCTTATCTATCATTCTATCTTCCTATTAGATATACTTGGTGTGCAATTTATGTTACATGTTTTTAATATTGCATTGGCTAGGCAAGTACGCCCACATGATGTTCGTGGTTAATTAATTGTGTTTGGTTGGTAATATTGACATGGATTAGATGTTTATGATGAAATAAATTGGTACTTTGCATTCTAAACAGCTTCAGCAGTATCTAATATGAACTATACTGGTGATAAATTATTGATGGTCACGTTGTATTCGAACAGTTGACTCGATATTGTGTGCTCAATTAGCTAATGTCGAAGACACAATGTCCGTCCTATTTGATAAAACTATGTGCGTCTTTAATCTTAAATCAATCAAAAAAAATAATCCAAAAGTCTAAAAAAAATTGACAAAGAGGATAGGAACAAAAAATTATAATTTTTCTTAGTTAGAAAAATCATGCGCCATGTGAATATGCAATTTTTTAAAAATTGAAATATGGCATGTGAGCATGAAAAGCATGAAAGAACATCATTCAAGGCTCGCAAGTCGCTCTGATACTACTGTTTGGAAACCCCGGATATATTTTATAATTTTCACAGAAATTATATTACATGCACAGCGGAATAATATCACCGAAATAGGCCGGTCCCAAAAACCCAGTGAAGATTGTCTTGCGAGGGGATCGACGCGATGAGATAGTAAGTACCTTAGGAGTAAGATGCGGCCGATGTCGAGGTAGGTGCCCAAGTGTTCGCCTTCTACAATCTCACACACACGGATGCCTCGAGCTCTCTTCTTCCTCGCAGTGCTAGCCTCGGGAAGAAGATTCAAGCCTTTGAGCTCCTTCTTCAATGCTTGCGCCACCTCCAAGGATGATGCGCAAATGATGGAGATGGAAAGAGAGGTTGCCGCCAAGATCTTCCCTCACTTGCGCCAAGAGGAGATGAGAAAGAAGGCTTGCGGCTATGGAAGAGATGAAGAGTTTGCGCCACTTGCTATTGCTCACGCCTCCTTGGATTGCATGAGGAGGCTCTCGCATATCATATGATATATAGAGAGGCAAGGGGCGGCCATGCAAGGGTGTAGACGCAATTCAATAAGAGAGAGGCGGCTAGGGTATGTGTGGGGTGGCAATTAGGGTTTAGGGTTTAGGAAATTTTCCAAGAGTTTTCCATTAACCCATTCCACTTAGCCATATGCGCCCAAGACCTTCCTAAGAAATCCTCCAAGCCATATCAGCCCTAAGACTTGCCATAAAGGTAAGCATACCATCCAAGGGTGAAGGGGGAGGCACCATATCTGAGTTATCCAGTAACTCGATCATAAAGCTTTCCGATCAAAACGATAACTCGAGTATCAAGGTGTGCTGTCACACTCCTAGAGGATGGTAATTTCATAATATAAAAAAAATATTTTACAATATTGTACCCAGGATCAAAACACTATAACCTGATCAACATAACTTATAAAATTTCTCTTTCCATCATCTAGGAGGTAACAACAATTCAAATAATCATTCAAAATTTCTCATTCTATTAATCAAAATTTTATCATATCATAAAAACTAGATATCCTATTCCAAATCCATAATATTTATTCACTATAACTCACACTTATATTACAAGCATCAAAATAAACATCATACATGAGTCATTTAACTTTACATGCTCAATAATTTACAAACATAATATCTCACTCACAAGTCATAGATCTTCTCACACTTATCAAACAAACATACTAACAACTTCATATATTAGTCATTAATGTTTACATACTCAAAACATAAAACCATACTCATTATCTTCTTTAAACCGTCCACATAAACTTGTAGCCCAAAGCTAACCTGTAAAGAGGTTAGAATGCAAGGATTGAGCAAGAATGCTCAGCAAGTAATTAAGATGCCGAAAGGAGAAGTATTCCTAATAGATCTCCACATGGTTCGACAAGTAATATCAATGGAAACATAATAGTGACATGGTAAGCAATAGTGACATGATAGGCATAATACCATGGTAAGCAGAAAGATTACAAGGATATTCAACATAATAACAAATGAGTGTCAAATGTCAAAAGTCTCAATCAAAGCATCATACAAAGAATAGTGTAGAATATCTACTCAAGCATAGGAGCGATGGTAAGTTCATGATCTCATGGTAATCAAAACAAAATGCCATAATAGCAATATATAAAGAATAGTGAGAACCAAAGCAAACAAATATCCATCCAAGCAAACAAAATCCTTCCAAATAAAGTCCTTCCAAATAATGTCCTTCCAAACAAAATCCGGCAAAAGGGCTTGCCATGCCCAACCAAATGTGAGTGGAGGGAACTTAGTTCCACTTCCATAGCCAAATTCCCATAATTGGGATCAAATCATTTTCCCACTATAAGATGTAAGGGCCAAAGAACAATGATATTATAACAAAGCCAAAGTAACAAAATGACATTATTGCCTTCAAACAATTGCCCTTACAACATGATCATGGATACAAGTGTCAAAGGTAACAATCAAAGGTACATTATCAAGCTCATTTGGTAAATCACAGGTGTATATCAAAGTCATAGAAACATTTGGTCATCTTTCAAATACAATGGTAGTGTCATAGATCAAAAAATAAGTCATCAGCATCGAGTGTATCACAAGGAGTATAACATGTTGTACCATTTACTAAGAGCAAAATAGGTCAAATATGACCAATTATTGTAGGCATCTGAATCATAGGAAAATGCTATAGATAGTCATACAAAAGAGGTATCATTGGAAAGATAATTGAATCTAGTTTCTATAGAATCTGATTTTGTGCAATTTAACAAAGTATACGAAAAGTTATAACATCTCAAGTGTCAAAAGGTCAGACTACCCATGATCAGGTTACAAAATCAATGAGTCGAAGGTTATTGTTTGTTTCAGGCTATGTACTGTATAAACTATATGCAATATATGACTCAATGGAAAGGTATTTGAGTCCTTTTTTCTTCAAGCCAAATATCATATCAAACTAATCTATAAATCCATACTTACAAGACAATTACTACAAGGAGGTCAGCCCTATGTTCCAAAAACATCTTCCGAATATTGTTATCTGTTTGATAAAAAATTCAGAGGTAATACTATTCAATATATGGTCCGTTGGAAATATCTTTAAATCCTCTTTCGTGCAAAATAAGAATCACTCAAAACCGAAATGTCAATCAAAAGTTATAAGTTAAATACCAAAAGTAGGTCAGTTTGGTATTACAGCAATGAGATCTTGTATATTGCTACATACTTGATATCCTAAATCAAATGAAGTATACACAATATTGGAAGCGTTAGGAAGATCATCAAGTCTTCTTTTACACAAATCAAGTTTCAATGAATGATCATTTGCGTAGACAAAGTTACATCACAAAAATCACCACAAGGTCCGATTTGCATGAGTCATAAGTCCATAC
>JANTFE010000841.1:46835-57279 GCA_027562315.1 Costus pulverulentus
TGAGTGAAGAAAGGTTATGTTTACTTCTCATAAGCATTTATGGTCTTTTAACCTAGCATTTATCATTCTTCCAAGAACCGAATTGAACCAAATCATGGACATTAGAAGAAAATTGAAATCACAAGTATCATGAAAGATGATTTCCCATAGAGTTGAGGCAATAGGCAAAAATAGCACAAAGGAAGAAGAAGAACTTGCAAATAGATTTATAGGGTCGGAATGAACATGCATAACAAGGTCGATAACCTGCTCGAAAGTATTCAATATCTGACTCAAAGGAAAGATAATTGAGTCTTCTTTCAATGAATCTGATTTTATACGATTTGGGTTAGGGAGTCTAAAGTTATGATCATTGAATGAAGAAAGGTCAGATTTACTTTACTTACGGATTTATAGTTATAATCATAACATTGATCATTCTTCCAAGGGTCGAATTTACCAAAAAATCATGGACATCAGAACCAAATTGAAGGCATTCATGAAGTACATGATGATTGAAGTCAAAGGCAAACAATTACAAAGGAAGATTAAGAACTTGCCTTAGTAGCCAAAATCAATCTCTACTTTGCTTTCTCCCCTTTTCTTTCCTTTTCTCCTTCCCTTTCCTTAAGCTCTCGTTCTACCAGGCTTTGGAATGAGCAAAACAAAAGAAGTCTCCAATAGCATGAAGTGGCAAGGAGCTTGTCTTCTCATGCAAGCCATTAGGTGGCAACCCTTGGGGCTTGGCTTCTCATGCAAGCCATGAGATGGCATCACCTTATTAACTCCCTCATCATGAAATCATAAGGTGGTTTAGCTCTTCTCCCATCAACTATGAACGCATAACTTAGCTACTTCAACAATAAATACCAAATTCCTAAGTGGCTTATCAAATGATAAAATTATCGTTTTGCCTAATTCTTTTAACAATATTCCCAATGAGTCCTAGTAAGAATCTTGAGTTATACCATTATAAAAGGAACCTTGAATATCACACTTAGCTACAATTTAACTTCAAGTGTCCATACAAACGAAATAACTTAGTAGGTTTAGGCTTTATGCATTATGTCACCACTTGTTTTATCTGTCAAAGCAACTTTGATTCTATTACAAAAATGATAATAGTGATTTTAAAGCATGGGTGTCACATTCTCCCCTCCTTAAAAGAAATTTAGTCATCTAAATTGCATACCTCAATCATTGAATAGGTGTGGAAAGTCCTTCCTCATTTCTTCTTCATGTTCATGATTGCTTCTTGAATAAACAAGATTATCATCAATAAACACAATAACACATATATCTAGCAATGGTTGCAAAATCCTATTCATTAAGCCCATGAACACAACTGGAGCATTAGTCAAACCAAAAGGCATTACCAAAAATTCACAGTGACCATATCAAGTTCTAAAAGCATTTTTTTTTGAAATGTCATCCTTCTTAATCATGAGTCGATAGTAATCAGATCTCAAATCAATTTTAGAAAATACTTGTGCCCCTTGTAATTGATCAAATAAATCATCAATTCTTGGAAGTGGATACTTGTTATTAATTGTTATCTGATTCAACTGTCTATAATAAATACAGAGTCTCAATGTTCCATCTTTCTTTTTCACAAATAGAATTAGTGCTCCCCATGGTGAGACACTAGGTCGAATGAAACCTTTATCCAATAACTCATGTAGTTGGTTCTTCAATTCTATCAATTCTAATGGTGCCATTCTATAAGGTGCTTTAGAGATAAGAGTTGCACCAGGAATAAGGTCAATACCAAACTCTACTTCTCTATCTGGTGGCAAACCAGGCAACTGATCAGGAAAAACATCCAGGAACTCTTGAACCACTGCTATATCAATCATACTTATTTCTTTGGTTTGACAATCTTTGACATAGGCTAAGTACCCTTCACAACCTTTCTGAAGTAAGTGATGGACATGAATGAAGGATATCAAATAAGAAGGTGAGTCATGAACTACTCCTTTGAAAGGCATAATAGGTTGATCTGGTAAGTTGAAGGTCACCACTTTATCATAGCAATCTACATTTGCATGGTAAGAGAAAAGCCAATCCATACCAAGTAAGATATCATAGTCTTGAAGATCTAAAAGAATTAGATTAGCAGGAAGTTCATATTCTTCAATTGAGATCAAACAAGAAGGATAAACAAGGTGTGCAGTCAATGAATCCCCAACTGGTGTAGACACAAGTAAGATAGATTGTAATGGTTCAGGTTATATCTCCAAATAATATGCAAAATGTTGTGATACATAGGAAAGATGGGAGCCATAATCAAATAACACTTGTGCAATTTGTCCATAAACATAAACAATACCTTCAAAAACTGATTTGGAAGCTTTAGCATCTGGTTTTGAGATAGCATAGACTTTAGCATGGGCTATTGGCTTTGTGGATGGTACATCTTTCATTCTATTCAGTGAACAGTCTCTTGCTAGAGGTCCATGCTTACCACAAGAAAAACATGCACCAGTAATTCTATAGCATTGCCTAGTATCATGTTTTCCTCCACAAGTTGCACATGAGACATATCTAGTTGGTTGTCTATTCAATTCCAACCTTGGAAGGTGAAGGAGAATTAGGTTTAGAATTATCTGTCCGACATGACACATCACCTTGGCGAGATGGCAAACTAGTTTGGGACTGCCCAAGCTTAGAAAATTTTTTCAAGTCTAATTCATTGTCAAGGTCGATATCAGGCTCTTTTTCATTATTTCCAGATTTCTCTTTTGGTTCATCTAAATGCCTTCAACTCCTAGTGATGATAGCATTACAGTACTCCCTAGGGTTTGGTTCAGGTTTAGTAGGTAATTTTACCGGGGGTCTATAAGAAGTGCTTGCTTGTTGTGCTATCCGTGTCTCTAAAATCTTATTGTGAGCAACAACACCATCCAACTTAGAGTTGATTTGCTTAAGACTTTATGAAGCTTCCTCATTTTGCTTCATCTGAGCACCCATGAATTTCTCAAACGTATCATTTAAACTAAATTTTTGGGGTTGACTCTGATTTGGTTGCCTCTAATGGTACCCTCTATTTTTATTTTGTCCACTAACATGATTGTTACTCTTCCAAGACAAGTTAGAATGGTTCCTCCAAGCAGGGTTATAGGTATTAGAGTAAGGGTCATTATTTCCACCTTGATTGTAAGTCCCTATTGCATTAACTTGCTCACTGCCCTGATCAACTATAACCTTACACTCCTCAGCATAGTGCCCATGATTCCCACATACATCACAAATAACAGAAGAAACAACAGTAGTTTGCATATGAAAAGAATCAAAATAATTACACAAAGAATCTACCTTTTGTGCTAGAGAACTCCAACCATCACCATCATTCTTACCATGAGGAGGACGATACAACACTCCTCTCTCAGCAGTCCATTGGTTGTGATTTAGCGCCATCTCTTCAATCAATGCGTAGGCATCTTCAACGGTCTTCTCCATCAGTGCTCCTCCTATAGCAGCATCAATAGTCAAACGAGTGTTGTAAAGCAAACCATTATAGAAAGTTTGAATTAAAACCCAATCTTCTAATCTATGGTGAGGGCACTTCCGTTGTAACTCATTGAAGCGCTCTCATGCTTCGCTAAGTGATTCACTATCCCTCTGTGCAAAGCCCGTGATCTGATTCCTCAACTGAATCATCTTACTGGGTGGAAAGTATTTCAGTAAGAAAGCTTTTGACAATTGCTCCCAAGTAGTGAATGTTCTAGTCAGGTGAGAATGAAGCCAGACTTTTGCTTGGTCCCTGAGGGAAAAAGGAAACAATCTCAGTCTAAGAGCATCATCAGATACACCATTAATTTTTATGGTATCACAACATTCAAGAAAAAGAGATAAGTGTTGATTTGGATCTTCTAGAGGAGATCCTCCAAATTGATTCTGTTGGATCATTGACAGGAAAGCTGGTTTAATCTCAAAGTTGTTTGTATCGATTGCAGGCCTAGTAATACTGGAACGAATTTCCTGTGTATTCGGGGATGCATAATCTCTAAGCGTCCTTCTTTCAGCCATGATGGATTCTTCTTCTCTCTCCTCTTCAAACCTCAATTTCCTATGCAATCTAAAAAATTTGTTAATTTCAGGATCAAAAGAAACTAATGGTCCTGACCTAATAAGATTCATGCGCATAAACATGTAGAAGGTCATATAAGTTCAGAATTTTTGCAGAAAATAAAAGAAATCTAGAATCCATCATAGAAAATGCTAAAAATAAAAACAAAAGGCTTAGTCTAGCAATACTATCAATTATATCAATATTAACAAAATCAAGGTCCCTGGCAACGGCACCAAAAAACTTGTTGTAATCCGCAAGTGCATGGATACTCGAAGTAATATTTAAGATATCAAACGATAGAGACCTCGTTGTTAAGTACCGACGAATTGGATTCTCACTAGTTAAACAAATCAAGAATGATGAAAGTAAACGATCAAAATGGTATACGGAAATATCAAAGAGAGAATTTGGGACTAGGTGTTCATCCACCTCAATTTTAATGACTAGAAGGAAATAAAATATTGTCAGTCAAATTTCATTATGATAAAGACGTAATTTACTTCATAAAAGAATTATCTCGCTCTCGCGCAGATAATTATACAAAGAACCAATCCTCACTCTCGTGTAGGATCTATTTATTGCCGAAGATAAGTAAATTATCGACAAAGAACTCAAGGATCACTCTCGTGCATCCAAATTCTAAGTCAAATATCTCAAGAGAAACTATGTATTCTCATACCATAATTTCTCAGGTTCTACTTAAGGTTCTCCGACGATCAGATATTTAATCTCTTACAATATCAAATCAAGTCTGACACAATAACTCAATCCAAAGATCAGAAAATCAACATGACAATAGAATTACTAAAAATAAGAATTAAGAACAATACCTAATCTCTTACGATAAATTCTAAACTTAATGATTCTAGGATTCCAAATTTTGCAATCAACTTCTCAATCGATTTCACAAAATTCTAAAATATGCTGAAAATATGAGACTAAGGAGAATTATAAGCAATCATCACATAAGTAGAATTATCTTAACAAAATCATCCTAACAAAATTAACAATGTCTAGTCATTAAGAAGTTAAGGGGATAACACCCCCATGTCCCATAAGAAAATTAAGCTAGCATGATGGAAGAATTACAGCAAAACATGATTTTGAATGATTAGAAATTGAAAGGGAGGAGTAAAAGTTACAAAATAGGGCTGTAATCAAAATTATGGCCCGTAATTTGTGTAGAGTCGTGATGAACAGTGCACGTGACCATGTTTTCATTGATTTCTCCCTTGATCAGCTTCCTTTCACTTTGAAACTTCTGTGGTGTGTTCTCCTTCCTCAAGCAAAGCTTCCTTGTAAATTTCGTGGCCGGAGATGGTTTGTGTGATGAACAGCGATGAACTCTAGCGCGGCGGCCATTCTCTGAAATTCTTCGTGAATCCTTAATGAAATTTATTCCTTTTGCTTCGAAAATATCCCCATGCTAATGCCGAGTCTTCCCCTTTTTACGGATCTTCAATTGGTGCCCTAAATCTCAAGAAATCATCGTTTTAATCTTTCGGCGAAAAAATCAGAAAACTGGGTGCGGAATTACGGTACCGTGATGAACATTACGGTACTGCCGTAATGCCTTTGGAAGTTTCTATAAGGATTTCGTCCACAATTATGGCACCATAAAATTCATTACGGCAGTGCCATAATTTCCTTAATTACGGCACCGTGAAAAGCCTTATGGTAGTGCCGTAATTCTTCCTAAATCTCTGAAAGTTTTTGTATAAAATTGGACCTAAATTACGGCACCGTGGAAAGTGTTACGGCAGTGCCATAATTCCCCAAAAAATTCTCTATGAGCTACTGCTGTGAAATCTATTACGGTAGTGCCATAATCTCAAATTACAGCCGTGAAATTTATTACGGCACTACCATAATTTGGCTATAAAGCTTGGTTTGACTTGAAATCTGATATGTAAACTCCCCTTGATGATTAGAACTCGCCCATGCATCGAAATTGCTTGAAAATGTGTGATAATGATGCCTTTTTACTTGAAATTCATAAAAAACCAAGGAAGGTGTAGATTCTGAAGTATTTGGCAAATAAGGCAGAAAAAGAAAGCAAAAGAGCAAAATTATGACTCAAAAGGTTAGTTAATCAGTACGAAAAACACTATGTGTTGGGAATCCCCGGACCTCATAAAACTTTGAAACATAGCGGAAGCGGAGGTCCAAAACAGAATTCCAGAAACACTAGGATTCCTTACAATAGAAAACTGAAGGATGTGAAAAATAATACCTTATCAAGCAATTCTAGGAGCTGCCGATGATGAAGGCGCATAGGAGTCTGTCCTCTACAATCGTGCACACACGGACTGTCTCGAGATTCCTTCGCTCCACGCACGTGCGAGCTTCAGGAGAGGAGATCCACGCCTCTTGATCTTCTCAACTTGCGCTAATGCTAAGCAGAAGAGGGAACGTTGGTGACAAGGAGTGGGTAGCACTACCACTTGTCCCAACCCTTGATGCAAAATCTATTATTGTTGTCACCTCGAAAACCCTCACGCCAAGCAGCAGAAGGGAGGCAACAATAAGTGACAAGAGAAGAGTCTGGTGCAAAAATCTCCCAGGTAGGTCTCTCTATTCATAATAGCAGAGCCAGACACACTATGAAGATTTTTCCCATGTGGGATAATGCATATAGGCGCCTATTCACAATTAACCAGATTAGCGTCATGGGTTCGAATCCCCGCAGACGCTATTAATTGTAAATTGCACCCAACCCTATTAATCAACCAAGAGAAAAATTCTCTTGCCAATTAATAATTTTATTTTATTCATGTGACAAAAGTGCGAAGTCCAAACTTGCACCAAGACCCTTGTTTGACTCATTTTGACAACATAGGTCAACAGAGGTCAAACGTGGTCCACTAGAGTCAACTAGTAGTCAAACATGAACTAAAATAAAATATCATCTCCTCTATAAAAGTCTCAATGCATCAGTTCCCCAAATGATCCGAATCACATAATGATTCAATCAAAGGCTAAATGATCAGTATGGAATCTCTGACGTCTAGGTGTGCGACCCTATAGGTTTTTCAGACATTGGCAGTGATGATTAAATTATCACAAGCAATGAGTGACACCTAGCAGTACATTATTGCTACCCAAGTTATCAGAATGGTGTCATCATCGACATCCCCTAAAACTGCGACAAAGTACAAGTACAGCTTTGTCCTTTTGGCAACTGATGTTCGGATTGGGCAAGTGTGTCACACTTGTTAATCTCAATATTATGGCATGACTAAATCAAGTTCTCACCTAGGTATAGCCATACACTTTCAGTCATCCATATAGGGGCGCCATGGACAATCAAGCTTCCCTGTAGGAAAGGGGCAAATCCTCTATTGGCACATTGAATCCCTCATGTAGCTTATGACACACCCAATGACAACCGTTATAACTTTCCTTTTACGGCAAAACGTTAGGTTGTATCAAAGTGCGTCACTCACTATATAGTGATACCAATGCCCTCAAGTCTATGACAAGTGTAACTCTATCACAATGATATTCAGCTCGTGACATCGAGATAAATCCTCACGGTGGGTCGATCCAGTATATCTCCCTTGATATACCAATACGCCTACGTTAGCTACCCGTGCTCAACCAGCACATATACCAGTCTCAAGTGAATCACGGTTGTCCCATATCCACTATGATTCCTGACTAGGGATAAACACAGAGACTAGATAAAATCTATCTCTTAGGGACATTGTATATTCAAATATACATATGCACAAATGTACAAACCTGCATAACAACGACAATGCTAGGATAACTCATCTATCAACTAGATATGATACACATATCCCAATGGATCATCCTGAGGTCCTAGGGCATAAACACTAATAATCTCCCATTTGCACTAGGACCTTGCATTGAGCAACCTCAACACCATGTCCTAAGCACGACCTGCCATGCTCTTGCTGCGCCAGAGCATCGGCCTATGGGCCTATCACGATTGTATCAGTGTTCATATCTACTATATCTTAAGTACCTATGTCCCCAAGACAAGGTATAAGCATTTGAGTACGCATGCGAAGTTCAACAAAGAACTCCCACTGCTTCCCAAAAGCATTTGCATACTCTGCTTTCAAGTAGTCTGCTCTGAAGCTCCCAAAGCTTCTAGCACCACTACAGGAATAGCTAGACTATCACTGGTCAGACTGGGACAAGCTGCCAAGTGAATGCACTAAGCCTTTCCTGTCGTTACTGACCAAGAACCACCCCTTAGTTTTGTTTAGAACCTAATTGTGTTCTTGACTCCTTATCCAGTGCTGAGACCTGGTATCTGTTGGTTATGCTCTCAGCACAAACCACATATGGTCTATAACATACCATCATCGATGTATGTTATCTGACTTGGTACTCAGAGTTTCTTGTACCTATCTAAAACTCTTACACCTACCCCATAGGTGATGTCCACTAAGTCTTTCATCACAAGACATTTCCAAATCATCTCTTCACCAAGTGAAGGATCGGGATGTCGTCTCTGATGATCTGTATGTCCCCAACATACAAGACCAGAGATGTCATCAAGCTCCCACTACACTCAGGCACCATCGGGTGAAGATTCTCTGCATTGAGTTAGGAGTTACCCATAAGTCAAAACCAGACGAATCTATTCGACCTGTACAGCCTAAGTGTTCTGAGCCTCAGGTTACCCACAACATATATAACTAGCTCAGATTCCATCTTTGACCAAGTGTGTCAAATGGCTGACCTTGGACTACATCTAAGTCAGACTTCTTCCCACTAGCCCTTTTCAAGAGAAAAACTTTCCCAAGAAAATTAGCACTCTTGAGCAGCAACCAAGTTGCTCTCTTGTGGGATCATGGAAGTAGTATTCCCAAAGGATACCCCATACACATATGCATCAGATATGGAACATCTATCAGTGTTCAGGAAAAACTATTCATTTTTGCACAACCTTTAACAAGGAGTTACATGACTTAACCTGTATCGAATCATGCAAAGCACAACTTGATTCCTCCGTTTAGACACTCACCCTTTAAAAAGGAGTTCTAGAAGGAGTGAGCTATGAGGAATCTCATACTCATTATGATAATCATAAACTATGGTTCAAGTGCTTTCCAACAAGTCAGAAAGCTCTTGGGCGAAATACGACACTACCGTATTTGCCAGAGAATCTTTCACGGTACCGTATTTTGCAACATTTTTGACCAGAAGGTTTCAATGGAAATATGGCACTGTCGTGGTCATTTACACGGTGCCGTATATTCTGACGTTTTTGACCAGAAACTTTTGGAAGAATTACGACAGTACCGTGAGGTTTTCCACGGTACCGTATTTGTTGCCCAGAACTCACAGAATGAAATACGACACTACCGTATTTTTAAGAAAAACTCTCATGGCCTCGTATTTTGTGCCCGTAACTCACAGAATAAAATACGGCACCGCCGTATGAATCTTCACGGTGCCGTATTTTGGAACTCAGAATTCTAATTTTTCTACCCAATTCTTGCAAAGACCATATCTTTTGATCCAGACCTCCAAATTTAGATCCGAAAGAGGCGGTGGACTCGTCTTTAAGAGGAGAAAATACAAAAGGTGAAAGAAACGAATTTTATCATGAATCCACTGAGAGATTGAGGGAGAGGCAGAATTTCTAGGGTTCATCGGTTCTCCACCTACAGACCACCTCTGGCCACGATGTTTGATAGAGAGCTTCATCTGGTGAAGGAGAACACACACCTCAAGTTCCAGAGCATTCGGAGTTGAATCGAAGGAGAAATTGACACAACAGTGGTGACAGCGCTGTTCAAAGTAAATTACGGGCTGTAATTTCATTACAGCCCTATTTTGTAATCTTTCTTCCCTCTTTTCTATTCCTTATCACTCTGAGAACATGTTTTATTGTAATCCTTTCATCATGGTAGCTTAATCTTTTTATGGGACATGGGGGTGTAATCTCTTTGTTTCTTAATGGCTAGAAAACCCTAATTTTGTCAAACTGATTTTATTATGATAATTTTACTCTTGTGATTGATTGTTCTTTAATTCTCCTTCGTGTCTTAAATATCAGCATGTTTTAGAATTTTGCGAAATAGACCGAGAGGTTGATTGTTTGAAATTCAGAACCCTAGGAATTATTGAGTTTGGAACTACAATAAGAGATTAGGTTGTTCTTCGAATTCTGATTTTTAGAGAGCTATAATGTGTTGAAGTATGCCCTTAAGGCTAATGTTTGAGGCCTTGGGATTGTAACAGTATTATGTATAAACACTTTTGTTTATAAAGGCAATGGTTGTTATTCAGTTTGTTACCTTATCTGCTGTAATAAGTGTACTTCTGAATAATGTCTCAAAGCTGTTCAGCTAGGCTGACATGCTATATGTCCTTAGTCGAGATATCTTGGTGAACATGAGACAGCCTTGA